>PNEQ01112728.1:0-19513 GCA_003012365.1 Medauroidea extradentata
TTCTGGAAGGTTTGGTATAAGCTTCTCCAGCAACCATTTTTCATAGTTATCGGCATTCATTTCATTGTGATAATCGCCAGTCGCTTGCTTCGAACGCCACATTAGTAACGCGTCCTTAATAAATCCAGTTTCACTGCCTGCATGTACGATTATTAATCGCTCGCCTTTCGATACTGGTTTCATTATACCCGCATTGCTACCGTCAGTCCACGTTTTCTCGGTGCTATGCGAACTGAGTATGTATGTCTCGTCCATGTACACTATAGGTCTTCCTTGCTTCCTTGCTTCTTTTATTGCGTCGAGATATGCAATGCGCTTGTGTCTAACTTGTTGCTTTTCGGTAAGGATAACACGATTTGTTCTGGTTTTCTTCCACCTAAAACCCAATTCCCGAACAATTTTTCGTAGGCTTGTTGCTCCTCCTTTAAATCCAATCGACACGCGTAATTCTTGTAGTAGTGTTGGGATTGTGGGAGACATTTTCTTCTGGATATAAAAATTGTGGATTGTCCGGCGCACAACGCTCTTATCGAAGTCGTCCAGTCCCACCACTTGCTTTGGGCGAGTCCTGTGTTTATTTGGTGTTGCGAAACTTGTACTTGCGCCGTTTTCGATACGCTGCATTTCTTTTTGGATTTGAGAAATCGTATTTTTAGAAACGCCCGTAGCGGCGGCAACGTGTTTTCGTGTTTCGGCAAGTGGAATTATAGGTCCCTTAGCTCGTTTTTCTTTGTTCATAAACGCAATCACATTAGCAACAACTTTGCGCGTTTGGCTATGCAAAACCTTGCGTTTAAGCTTCGAATGTATCGGAGGCATAATAACACGTTACAACACACCACCGTGCACGTCACTATCGCGACCCAAGCGAACGTGTAGCGTATTATACACGAGTGATTTGTGACTGTTCTCAGCGCGCACCCAACAGGCACTTACTCTTTGGCTAATGTTATCACTCAGGTCAGTAGTGGATGTGGGCTGTGGAATGTGGGTGCGGTCTTTGCGACTATAACCAATCAGCAGAAGCGCACCGTCTCGCC
Organism: Medauroidea extradentata; assembly: GCA_003012365.1. Taxonomy (NCBI): domain Eukaryota; kingdom Metazoa; phylum Arthropoda; class Insecta; order Phasmatodea; family Phasmatidae; genus Medauroidea; species Medauroidea extradentata. The sequence goes on from PNEQ01112728.1 coordinate 1,041, forward strand.
TGTTAGTTGCGAAAGGAGGGGGATACTTCTCCGCTGCGCGTCTCCAGAACCTTTCCTAGCGTGCGGGCACTGTACGTCAAAGGGAAAGGAAGGCAACTGCTCGAGGAAAAAACAGAACTACAACAGTATCTTAACACATATGAATAAGCCAACTGTGAAGTCCTTGAAGTTATGAAACCTCCTTTAACCTCCGCCTACCCTTGTATCGTACAGTTGATAACAATGCGCTGTAGATACTGTGATAATGACGTCGTTGTAGCACCTCAGTTGTCTTTGTACACAAGCACGTTGAAGCAATTTAGCCTCGCTTTGTCACATTCTTCTGCAAGGTAGCGACATCTGCTTTTGTTCCAGCACAGAGTCATGTCCAGGAGCTGTGCAGCGTCTAACAGGTTAGTCGTAACGAATACGCACATACATTGTCGTATATATGTTGTGTAACTTTATCAAAATATGTCCAAACAGCCTTAATTTAGAAACTACTAAAACACTATGATAATAAAAGTTAAGTCAAGTCAACTTAATGAGTACTAACTTACTTGTATAACAATTTTTTAATGAAATTCTGAAAAATTGTTTTTCAGATGTTTTGTGTGTTCGAAAAAAAAAAAGATAAAACACCCGCCATTTTAAAAATATGAACATTGAACGAAGAAAACACATAAAAGTCAAGTCACCTCACTAGGTACTTTATTTTTATCGAGTTTAATGAAATTATATAAAATAGGCTTCGTTACTATTGTAAAAAAATGTTAAAATGGCCGCCATATTGAAAATATGAAAACAGAATGAACGAAATACATGCAAAAGTCAAGTCATCTTACCATGTACCAAGTTTAATTAATTTTAGTAAAGTATTTCCTCAGATGTCACATTATGAAAAAATATACATAAACATATATTATTTTAAAAATACGATCATAGCATGTACGAAATACAGAAACGTCGATTCAGATTACCAAGATTTTAATGTGCGCCAAGTTGGATGAAATTCGAAAAATATTTCCAGAACTAAGCCATATTATTAAAAATATGAAAACGGCCACCATTTTAAAAATATGAAATGGTATCAAAAATAGATAACAGCGAAGTCATCCAAGTACTTTATATGTATCGAGTTTGATGATATTAAAAAATACGGGTTCTTAGATATCTAACATGATCGCAAAATGTTAAAATGGCCGCTGTTTTTAAAACGTAAACACGGAGTGAACGAAATACACAAAAATAAAGTCACCCGAGTATGTAGTATATGTGTCCTAAGTTAGATAAAATTTTGAACATATATTCTCAGGTATGTAATTGTATGATGGAAATATAAAAATGGCCGCTATTCAGAATATATGAACAGGCCGTGAAATAAATAAATGAAAGTCATGTCACCGTACTAGGTAATATATTTTCATCGAAAATCAAATTCTAAAATACGGTTCCTTAGATATCTAGTTTGATCGAAATATGTTAAAATGCAGCCATTTTGAAAATATGTAAACGTCACAAATGAAATTCACAGAAGTCAAGTCAGGTTACCAAGTACTTACTTATGTGTGTGAAGTTTGGTGAAATTCGGTTCACGGGTTCAGAAGGCGGAGACACGAACACACAGACATGAAGGTGATCTCATTAACCAACTTTTTCTTCGGAAAGTAAGCTAAAGGTAGTTTTGAGATCAGCTTCAACTAACTTTATTTAAAAAAAAAATGGATGCGAGGTCACTGTCAAACAAGTACTCTTAAACCAGCACTGAATCTCGGTTATTGATATGGCCGATTATATTTCAGTCAGTCGAAATAAACAGTACTGTATAAAAATGCACAAATTCACATGCCTGAACACATTCCCAGTGCAAAAATCAAATCAATTTTTTTGTGGAATCGAAAACAGATATTTTACACGTAAGTAACTTTCAAATGCACATTTTCCGCATGAGTTATTTTTTAAATTGAATAAATAAGTGCTTTCTTGTTCAGTAGTATACATGCTACATCGATAATGCTATTTAATCATTATGTTTAATTTTATTGTAAGCTTTTTAGTGTAGTTTCCTCTAGGAAACACAGGCTTATGAGATCGTGTGTTTGTAAGTCTTTATGTCGCCCACTATTAACTTTTGAATACTTGGACTGAATTTCATAAAAATTGTACACGCATTAAAGTTAGTCACTTGACTTGTATTTTGTGTATTAATCAACAAAAAATGATAAAAAACACAACATTTAAAAAAAATTAGAAAGTTAACAAATTTCCAAATACCCTAATTTTATTCCTAATTCATACAATTCACGTTACTCAATCAAATCACGCATTTTTAACTCTTATCAATGCGAGAATATGACTCACCTTCTCAGGAATCTATTTGAGGACGAGCACTGAGCATCCATGTAAAAATCAATGGATATTTATTGGAAATATTGATTTTTGTAAATTTTGATATTTTATTGATTTTTAGTTTCTTAGCTTACGAATTTATTACTTGCATTTAGTCTATTTTATTTATAAAATTTTATCCCTCCATATTTAAAATCATTTTACATTAATGTTAATTTTAGTATTACAAACTGTGAAAGTAAGAAGGCGGAATTGTAAGACTGTCAGTTGTATACTAGGGTCATTATTTTTTCTGCCTCCAAAGTGCTGTAAAAAACGGAAAATAATTGCATAATGTTTCTGCTATCAAAAGATACATACATCTTTCAGTTACTTTACAACATATTTGCCACGGAGATTGAGACACTTGTCAAACCTTTGCCTTTAGTTCTTTGATTTCATGTATGTACATGGGAATCATTCCCAGCGTCTTACGCAATGTAAGATTTGAATCTGGTCACCAGTTCATTAAGGTCTTTGGGAAATTCCTAGACGTCGTGTTTCTCTTCCTCCGTCTTTGAATCACATCTCGTAGCCATTTCACTGAACATATACACAAGTGTCAGAATAGTAAGTTTATTGTGTTTAAGTAGTCGACCTCAACTTTCAAATAGCATTGTATACAGAAAAAATTATAAATGTGGACTTTACACAAACAAAAATTTCGTCTCCAATAATTTCTTTATAATTTTTTACTTTCACATTGACAAGACTTCAAATCTTGTGAAAAATGTATCACTACCTATTCAGTTTTGAAGGTACCAATTATATCACAATTTTCTCTGGTAGCTCAATTGGAGACCATTCCGATTTATTCTTCAAAGTCTAGCGTTCAAAACCACAGCCGGGGCACTCTTATAACTTTGTTCAAGCATTACAATATCCTGCTATATGCTAACACTTTTCATGTTTGTAAATATTCACTTAATATAGGAAAGCTTTGAACGATAAATATTTTTCATGGTCATGTCGTACGACGATAAAAGAAGAGAGAAACACAGCAAACTAAAAGAAATATCGATAGTGAATATACTTGCTTAATACTAACCTGCTAATTTCACATATGTTAACGTTTATCTAAGTTGTTACATGATAAGATGCTCGCATAATGTTTTTATGCTTCTCCACATGCATCGTCCAGCACACGCGAGGCCCGCCCACAGCCAATGAGACGTGAACTCTACTGATTGGCCCTCTACACGGTCAACCTAGAGAGGAAGTCTCATGTTATTGCTCGTGCCAGTAGACTTAGGGATCACTCTGTAAATAATGCTTGTCTTTCCACTGAAGTTCAGTTGAACTTAAACCCTGTAGATGCCTGCTGCAACATGAGGCGAAACTTCCGTTCTCTCTGCCATTACGACGCGGCTTAAGGGCGCAGTCTACCGCAATTTTCATTACCATTTTTTTATTTGTACCAGATATTTTTTTTCTTATTTAAGACACAAAATGTGACTAAATTTGGCTCTTGTGAAATTTTTTTATCTCTCATAGTTTTTGCGTAATGGCTTGTTAAAGTCATATTTTTGCATGTTTCCGTTTTAACGACTACACTAAAACCAACTGATATACCAAACTCAAAAAAATCACAGTGGATAAAGACGTTGCAGGCTACAATGACATGCTCATGAAATTAAAAAATAAAAATTATTTGAATTTTAAAAAATTGCTGAAACTGAAAATAAAAATGAAAAAAGTTCAATATATATATATTTAAATACAAATAATGTTTATTCTTTAATTCTATGAGCATGCCATTGTAGCCTGCAATGTCTTGATTCACTGTGATTTTTTTGAGTTTGGTATATCAGTTGGTTTTAATGTAGTCGTTAAAACGGAAACATGCAAAATATGACTTTAACAAGCCATTACGCGAAAACTATGAGATATAAAAAAAAAATTCATAAGAGCCAAATTTAGTCACATTTTGTGTCTAAAACAAGAAAAAAAAATATCTGGTGCAAATATTAAATAAAATAATGATGATGAAAATTGCGGTAGACCGCGCCCTTTTACAGTTTATATGAATATCAGATATTTCTTATGTGAGCACGTATCTATGATCGAGGAGTGATCGGATGTATTTTTTTCAATTACAATGTTTTTCTGTGTTGACATTATAATGCATCCAGTATCATATTTTATAATTAAGTACACAATTGAACAATAATAGTTTTTATTTCATTTTAATTTCAGCATATATCGTGATATTTTACCTATAAAAAATTCCTTATTTATATTCCAGCATTTGAACGTTTGTTATTGTGTAAGTTATTATTTTGTTGTTGTTTGTATTTTATTAGTTGTGAAGAAACAACAGAAAGCGTTTGATCATCACCGCAAAGAACATGGACAGCGGAAAGCAGAAAATGCGAGGAAACAACCCTAAAAAAGAAGCTGGCCTATTTTCAACTACGTTTTTTACGTAAGTGTGACTCGTATTGACGTTTAATTGGTTTGGGGAAGTTATTGTAATGTTTTGGGAACGATTTTTGTTCCTAAGCTGTTCATAAAACATGAATTATTTAAATTGTTTTAGAAATATGTTATTTTCTTCTGTAGTTAGCATAAAGTAAGCTTTTTGGATTAAAATCCGCCTATTTTAGTTTACCGAAGGTTTTTATGATACAACTCTGTATCGTAGGTTTGTATTTAGAGTTAAACTCAGAATTCTGACAATTAATGGTTTTTATTTAAATTAGTACTTATACAGGTGAATTGCGACAGTTGTTGGGCTAACGACTCACAGAACAGAGACTTACTAGTTAGTGCACTTAATTTACTATAAAGTTAGGTTACTTTACCCTTCCAGTGGTAACTTTGCACCTCTCTACGTGTTGGTTTTGATACCATTTGGCGAAGAAATCTGAACTGTAACTGTAACTTTTTCATTATTCGTACACGCATAGTTGACCAAAACAACATCTTCGTGGTAAGAAAAGTTATCCTTTCTAGGTACAAATAAATGTCACTATCTGGTCATTTACTCGTCAGCCATTACATAAAACTAACTTGCAATTGTGTATGTATTAAACCCGAATAACAAGATAACACTCATGCGAGTGGTGATAGACACAACAGTGGCAGTGAAAAGAAATAATACCAAGTGAATGAATATCAAGTCTCGATAGTTTGTCTCCAAAATTCTGAAACACGAGGTATTACAAACGAAGTGTGCAACCCATTCTGTTTTCTGTGCGCTAAATCGTATCTAAATAAGGTAGCTGTAATTGACTTCAACGAAATTCAGTAGAACTATTTACATGATAAAACATTGACACAAAACGGCGTGAAAGTTATGTGAATGAGGAGATTATTTTCAAAAGCGTAGTTTGTACGTGCTTATCGGTATTTTTCTGGCATCCTTCACCGATTGAGTTTTTTCCGTTACTAGAGGTGCGTGCCGCTAAATTTCAAACTTTAAACCGAGATCCAGCTGCTCCTTGCGTTTAATCATAATTCTTGTTAGAAAATGTAAATGCTGACTAATATTAAGCTTAAAAAAGTGAAATATCGGTAGTTTCACCACGTGTATAACTGTTATTTGAAAGGAAACTACGCAGGTGTGTGGTAGTTAAGTCAATAAACACGTCACACACTTTATAACTGTCAACGCTACCCGCGTAATTGTACCTCCACTTTATACGCATTTTATAAATCGTGTTATTTATTACTAGTATGTAATGTAAATATTAGAGACAAGAGAAATGGCGAGAGCTCAAAGGCAGATCTCAAACGCGCGTGAGGATAATGATAACGTAACGTTATTAAGGCGGCCGCCTACCCCACGCTTCAAATGCGTTTCAGTGTGTACGTAAACAGGTTATTTATACGAAAATATTCCACGTGTGCCCATTGTACCAACGTACGAAAAGAAAACAAACTCCAGACAAGGTCGGAACCTCATTGTTAAGACGCCACGCTCATTTAAAACATTGTTTCTAAGACCTCCAACATAGCTAAAAACGGCCTTTTCAGACTGCCGTACTTCAAAATGTACTAACAGGATGTATGTGAAACTCAGATTGCTACCTGCACTGAACTTAGTTGCAGACTTTCAACCAATAAAAATATATGGTCACCGCTTAATGTCCCATAATAAAAACCGTTCGGCGGGAAGCTTGCACGCTAGTTCAGCGCATGGCTCGTTGAGGCGACGCGGCATTCGATGCGCGCTTCAAGATCGACCTTACCGCTCCGTCGCTTTTGAGCTTCTCACGCGCGGGTAGGCGGCAGCCTTAAGAAACAATGGCGGAATGCAAGGACAGGTAAACAGGAGTAACCTTTGATAACTCGCCAGCCAATTGCAGCGTCCGCCACGTTTTCCATATAAAAAAAAGCAACCCAACTACAAATCTGAACCAAATTGCCATGGTGGATGGCCATTAACAACGCAGGTTGGTTGAGCCATTTTAATGTTTTTTAAAAGTTGTTTTTTGCTTTGTTTTTCTGTGTATTTTCAGTATTGTTAAATTATGTAAATTTGTTTTTAATATAAGGGCTAGTTACGTTACATACCATAGATTTTCTTTCTCACTCTAATCTCATAAAGATTTTTACGTAGAGCCATTCCTACAATATACTTTTGTTGTCATTTTGTAACCTTTGGGTAACTGTACTGTTGTTGTTCAGAAATTCAACGCCGAAATTCAGACATACTTTCATTTGTTCGTTTGTAATACAGAGGCCTACTTGTATATACTTCTATAATTTAATTGTATCTAAAGATCTGTGTACATCACCTGGAGAATAAATGCTGTGCAACCATGCAATGAAAAAAATACTTATTAGTCACTGCAAAAATTTTTTGTTAAAATGGACCTTAACAAATTTTTTTGTAGTGACCACAAAAAAAATTTGCTGTCCCCAATAAAGTTTTGCAGTGACTACAAAAAATTTTGTAACTACTACAAAAAAATTTGGTAAGGTCAATTTTAACAAAATATTTTGCAGTGACTAATAAGTATTTTTTTCAGTGTGAGTTTAAGACAGTTTGCATATAACGCGATAGCGTAAGCAAGCGACACCAATCCAAGCATCATGCGTGTACTGCTGTGCAACCTACAGTACTCATGTGTTCTCCATGCTACTGTACGCGACTACAGGCGTTGTACGCAACAGATCTAAACAAAACTAAAATAAAATATTTTCCGAATCTAAGAAGTGAAAATAATACTAGACATTTAACATCTGTTACTTGAGTAATATTTTTGCAAACGGCGGCATTAACAAAAATTAATAAAGTAATTGTATTACAATTAAATATGTATTTGTGTGAGACCGTTATCAAATGATTAAGAGACGACGAAAGAAAAATATAAATAGTGACAAGATGAGGTAGCATAGGTGGAAACTAAACATTGTTATTATAAATGACAATACTGTATCTGCAAGCGAGCCATTTTAGCATAGGGTGACGTGACGAAGAACGCGCGGTGAAGTGAAGTTTCGTGACGACACATTTTGTACAATACAGCCTTTGAATGGTTTACAGCTGATACATGTTGTCGACAAAATAGGCCCATATGATGCGAAATATTTCTCACACCATCCGGTAGGTCATTTGAAACCCTGCTGGCCATGTTTATAAATATAGTTAGAGTATCGAGGCAGCTGAAAAGAGTTCTTGTTGCGTGTATTTTAATGGTGCACTGAATTTAAGTCAACTGACCTTCCCTATAAATACGTTGATGCGTGTGTGTATGTATGTATATATGTATATACTCACATAAATTTATTATTAAAATAACATATTTGTCTATTTTTCATGTTTAAGCCATTTAGAGATAAGGAGTAATTCAATAATGTGCGCTAATTTTTTAAGGTTGAGGTATTAGCTTAAACTTGCTGTCTGTACTTACTGCATATACGATTTTTTTTTGTGTTTTAGTAATATTAAAGAACACTTGTGCAAAGTAGTTACAAGCTGGTAGCACTTATACACAGATATAGTTTGATGGCAAAGGTTAAAATAGTCTTAAGTCTACAAAGATCAAGTAGGCCGACTGGGTAGTTGCTGATAATAGTCTATCTCGGTCTACTTGTTTATCAAACGTAAGAGCAAATTTTGGGAAAAAAAATTCTGGTATTATATTTTGTCTTTTGATGTGATATCATTGTGACATTAAATTTTATTTAACGTCGCTCGTTAACTTTCCTGGTATAAACGGTTCGGGATAAAGTTAGCACTCAAAATAGCCCTGCTAAACTTATATTGTAGGCCAATTCGTATCTTTCTGCGCGTAACGGCTAACAAGTTTTCTGGACACGTCACTTGATCTTTGCGCGTCTAAGATAAACTAGGCAGTCGGTAGGAAACTTTATGGTCCATTAAAGTTTAGTATTAATTATATATATATACCACAAATGTGTCGAATTCGTGGGATTTTATTTGAGCAATGTTACATTTAAATAAGAAAATTGACGGGACTATATTCGGCAATGCGGTGCCAACCGTACGACGAGTAAGGTAACTATTGTTAATGTTAAATCATATGAAGTAATGGCTAGTGATTTTTTTTCAAAGGTTAAATCTTTATTGCTCACTTAATTCCGAATGACGTATGTAAATATGCACCCGGTAACTATTCTCTTTGCTGCGCCTCGCTGGACAGCCTTCGTATAGTTGATTCGCGATGAAGTGCTCACTTTTGAAGAGAATCTTGTCTAGAATAATAATTAATAAATATTATTTGTAGTAACATCAGCCTTTTTATTTTGAGTACAATACAATCCTTACATAATGGCTGCCTTTTGAGTAGCTTTGTTCATATTTTAAAATGGCAGAAAACAATGAATAATGTGAAAAAAAAAACAGGGTTTCAAAAGTACTCATTTTATCATGTACCACCTATAAAAGAAAGTGGCATCTCCTATTTATCACGGGCTCCCAACAACGAGGAAACAAACTGGTAATTCACAACTATTATGTTGCATTTGAACAAAATAGAAATACAATCACATCTACATATATTTAGGTAGAAGTAAAGTGACTACTTATTGAACATGGCGTTCCGTTTTACTGTACACAAAACCCATCAAAACAAGTAGTTATACTTCAAAAATATCAGTATTAACCTATACGATTCGTATATAAAACGAGATTTACCTTGTGACAAAATTTTTCCAGTACTTCATTTAAATAATGTTAAAAATAAATTTTCTCCATACATTTATTTGAAAAATAAAATGCATATTTCCGCTATGTATGCTTCGGAACCAACATTTCGCGCAGGATCCTTATTTCTGGCAATAAAATATGAGTTACTTTGTTTCAAACATTTTTGTAGAAGTAAACAAGTATGACAAATACAAGAACTTAAAATTTAAAATTAAAATTATTTCAAACTAAGTTACTGATTTCTTACGTAATAATACAATAATCAAGTGTAAGGTGTTATTGAAGCACCCACAACGGAAATATGGTTTATTTTTACAAATATAAGGCTTGAATTATTGTTTAACGTGCTAACAGTCCAGTCCCAGGAACTATTTTAAAGTGTTACAAATTATTAACTTCCTTATTTCGTACAAAATTTATCTATTTTAATTCATATAATATATCTGTATGTTTAGTATCAGTTGATAATTATATCTGCATATTGTTGTTCATTGAGGTCATGTACTCGAACAGGCAACCATTCTTCTTCTACCTTAATGCCCTGTCACACTGTCCAAATTTTCCTTCCAACTGCTTCAAGCAAAGAATATTTTAAACCAAATATATAGGTTACGAGCTCCAACAAAATTTGACAATTTGACAAAATTTGACAAAACATATTTGATAGTAACCGGCCAACTTTATTTGACGGAAAAATTTGATGACTACATTTGATTAAATATTCGTCTTCCAACTTTATTGAAAAAGTTGGATACGAATATTTGACAGTGTGATAGGGATTTAAAGGGAGTGTTCGTGATAAAAAAATGACGTAAAATACGTTATTATAAAAATTATATGCAACAACATGAAGGTATGAGCGCTATGTACAAATTATTTGGAAACTGTGGTTTGTAGGATATGGGAAGGGGGGTGGGATGAGTATAAAACAACTAATAAAAGATTGTATGAATATTTTATGAAGAAAATTGCACTAAAGAGATACACAGACAGCTAAACTATTGCAAATATTTTATCGTGAGGAAAACGGTTGCTCTATACTCACACGTAGACTAATGCAATAAAATAATGTGCAGATACTGCACAAGTGACATTTTTACCTCTGTCAACCGAGATTAGGCCTGTGTTTTCTAGATTTAATTCTGTGTAGAATTAGACACTGTAATGATTCCTCCGAAATGTTTTTAACATCACTCTGTCCAGATAATCATTAATTTGCTTCTAATTTTCAATTATGTAGTTTATTACTTGAGAAGGAGTTAGTAAATGTAATGAATCATGGTTAAGTTACTGTGTAAGGAAAGAAAATTAGGTATCCGAGTTCCAAAACAAGTAGCTCATCTTGCGCGGATAAAAATAAACGCATCCTATTTAGGAAGCCACCTTAAACCACAATTTTTATTAGTTTCAGACTAAGTACCTGATGTGTGGTCTTGGTAAATCTAACGTGAATTCAAACAGTGGGTGAATTCAGTATTGTGTCTCCTTTTGAACTACGCATGAATGCACCAAGAATACAATGAAATATTCATTTTTAGTACGAATTTTTTTTTTTTTCATGTTTTCTCAACAAGCCAGTATGTAGACTTGAGTGACTAATGTATAAGCATAATTCGAAGTAGAATATTCAAAATATTCAAAGTTTTGAAACTGTTGTTGCATTGGGTTTCAGCTACACATTTGGTCTTTTTAAGAAAGGCTTCTCAGGCGAAATTACTGAAGACGATTTATGGTGCCCCTTAGATCATCACAAGTCCGAGTTCCTGGGTAACAAACTAGAACAGTGAGTAACAATATATAGTTTCAGTTCTTAAAATATTAAAGTGTCTCATTGTTAGATCATTCATGTAATCGCATGTGTACTTCAGGCATCATAAACGTGCTATATGTTACAGAAAATGTTTTTTTTTTTACAGGAACTGGACGGAAGAACTTTTTCACACCAACGCCAAAAACTCTAAACCAAAACTTTACATGGCTTTACTGAAAACCTTCAAGTGTCAGTTTCTCTGGATGATTGCGGCAATGTTGTTATTTGAGATGGCAGCAAAGTAAGTCACAACTCATTTAGTCTTAAGTCAAAACAACTGTCACATTGCTAACTCGTGATACCTACGAGCGCACTACTCGATTATTTAATTAGTCAGCTAATAAAATGTTTCATTACTAGAGTTGTTTAAACTTGGTATGTTAAAAGGTGTGCTCGCTATCTGCGTTGCGAGCGCTGGAAATCCTGGTTCATAGAGTGAGTAGTATGCTTATGCCGATTCTAGCTCAAGGATGTAGGAATGAAGAGTGAGGAGCAGATGATAATGACTCAATGGGTAATCGTCGTGAATTTTACCTCGATTGGATACTTATACAAATGTTTAACCTGTGATGGTAAGATTTTGCAACATTCGATAACTGAAGAGGTGAATAGACGTAGAATTTACTTTCATTTAACCGATGATTTCTACCTAACCAGTTGAGATATTGCGATATTTTTTTCTTCAGACTGATGCTTACGTAAATACGAAAAATAATTATCTCAGTTTTTATACTGAGAAAGTAACTCTCAAATACACGGAGGGTGGGGAGGCTGACGTAGTCTCAGTAAACCTTTCAAAGCAGATGATTCTAATAAGCAAGTACAGCCACAGAGAAGTATTTTATACGAAAGTTAACATTCTGAAGTTATATCGTTACATATGGGAAACTTATACAAACTCTATGTGCCCAGTGACGGATTATTTTATTTATTTATAATAATCTTTCGAAGGCACGTGGGCTATTGAAGGTACAGTCTTCAATGGTCGTGTCGAGATAAATGAGTCATCGTACCATGTATACTACTTATAGCATCTTAATACTATCTCATATTCGTCTTTTTATACGACTATAAATAAGGACCGGGACAGTAAGCATGAGTGGCATGGATAGACTTAAGACAGTTTTTAGCTATAGCTCCTTAGCCTACTGCAGAGTGAGCTCAATCTGCAACTTGGTTATCCTAAATCTTAATGGTCGAGCTACTAATCTGGCTTTTAAAGTCTCGCAGACAATGATGTCATTAGCGACGGCTTCACTGGCTCAGAGAACAGGAACTACAAAAGAAGCGGCCATGGCGGGCATTAAGAAGCGATTACAGTAGTCGCCTGGAGTTATTTGAGGAAACCACGGGCAACTTAAATCATGAAGTCTAAACACGGAACCGACCCGGATCTCTGGAATACTAATCCAGTGTTTGCCTCACGTCACACTGCTTCGGTTCCTCCGTGTTAGAATTACAATAAAATTAGAAATGGGACGATTCCTGTATTTTCGATTCCGATTGCCAGTTATAGACTCTTAGTCGATTCACGATTCTTTTTCGATTCTCGATTCCTACAGTTGACACCTAACATAAATTATACACAACATCTTGTTACCATTTATTATCGGAAACATAAATTCACTTACATCTAAACGTGCATTGAAATGTGTAATATTTTACTATGTTCTGTTCACCTACGATGCAAATACCTTAGACGTGAAAAACAATATTGGGGCAATTTATATTTATTTGCTCGTAGCAGTGGTGCTATCCCCATTGCTGTGCAGTTGAGAACTGAATATCGGAAAAACCAGCAAAATGGCGTCGTGATTGCGTGACCTGTCATCATGCGTGAATGTACAACGCGATTTATCGACCTAAAGTCGCAGGTGTTAATTAAACCTCAAAAACCAAGAACACGTCTGAGGTACGTTTTGAACAGGATTACGTTTAGAAACATCGTTCTGAATTAATATGGATTATTTGTTTATACGGAAACTGATCTTGACGATCGAAGCGAGTTGAAAGTTGCAAGATAATGGCGACCACAAGCGTCTGGTAAAACATCCTGCGTGTACCCAGCAAAACGCATATGAGTGATAGTCCATCGTACAACTTTCAGAAATGTGTCTACAAAGAAACAGTTATATTCTTTAACTAAACGACAAACCACAGATCCGCAAAAAAAAAATTCCTTCTTTGGCCATATCCGCATAGTCCCGTGGCGAATGAAGCCACGGCTTTGGTAAGGGGTGGCGGGTAACTGAATGATCCCCTCTGGATATGTAATTGGTGGTGGTGTAAGTTTATTGGTTATCTTGGTACGGCCATCTCAAACCTATTGACACTTGAACCAGTGCCACCAAGCTTCATAGTAATGTTGATGATTTGTGAGTGTCTGTACGGACTTTATTATTTTGGAAATGGCTTCTAGGCATTGTCAAGGTTACAGCAAGTTTAATCGATCAACGCATGTATTCAAGATGATGCACCAATGCTGCAATATAACATTGAGTGAAATCCAATATGATAACCATCTTACCGAACGGCAGGACAAGAGCATAAGAGTAAGTTTATGGAACTCAAGACTAGTGTTGCTCTTAGAGGTACACGATAATTGGTCCTACGTTACATCCTTGCACAGTAACGACAAATCCCAACACGGTTTTGGCGAGGTGAATTGGTAACTAAACTGGCCATTAAAATGGGCAATGACAATGATGGTAGCTATCTATTTTTAACGTGCTGTAAGCCGGCCTCCGTAGCGTAGTCGGTAGCATGCCGGCCTACGATGCGAGAGGTCCTGGATTCGAATCCATGTGCGGGCATGGATGTTTGTGGCGTATTCTTAGGTTTAGTTAGTATATAAGTCGTCCCTTACTAAGCCTGAAAAGTTCATAAAACCGGGGGCCGTGAATAAATCTCTAAAATGAATAAATTTAATGTGCTGTGAAATCTTATAGGTGTGCAACTGTTCTGAGAGTTATTTGAACATATTACGAGATACATTTCTAAACACATTTTAACACTGTGCGAATGCGTTGTTATAGTAAAGGCGATTTGCAATTTTTATATAAAATATATTTATGTAAAGGTAACTTCTCTCTTAAAAAACTTGACTTAAATTCATTTTTTATGTAGCTGCTGAAATGATTGAGTAACAAAATACAATAAAAGAACGTCCTGTTGTTATGAACGTCTTCTTCTTTTTCTTCTTCTTATTCTTCTTCTTCTTCACGGTTCAGGCCTTTCGATATTTGCAAACTTCAGACATATTAATTATTTTTGGTTTTACATTGTTTTCTTTGTCTGCGTGCATCACGGAAGCCTTTTGGTTGATACCAGGATATTAAAATAGGCAGTCTTTTATCAGCTCTTCGTTCCACATGGGGGCTTCAGTTTTGTCAATATTCCACAATTGTGTTGTTTAAGTTGTACGTGTCAAATGTCTGACGAATGAATTCATTCCATACTCTGTCCCTCTTTGTCAATTAAATCACTGGTCGAAGGAACCGCATTCCCGAAGTTTTAATTGACTGGGTAAGATGAAAAAGGAAATAGTTCCATATTGTTGCATGCTGTGTTTCTGTGGGCTGGCTGGCTGCAGGCAGTGTCTAAACATCTTATGGGCTAGTCCATGATTCACAAGCTGGACGGCCTCATGATGGAATCCCGCCGAACTATGTCACAGAGATCTGTCTCAACTGCGCTTTAACAGTATGAGACCGGTCGACGAGGCTCAAGTCACGTCCAGCACTTGTATAACGGAAACATATTTGTAAATTATTGTTTCTTCGAATTTCAGAGTGTCCTCTACCTAACGAGATTAAAAAGGAAAACATTCCTTCAACTTTGATAGCATTTAACTTTCTTCACATGGAAGGTATAGTGTTTTACAAGTAATGTCTTATTTCTTTTAATCCTAACAAACAAATGGATAATTGTAAGTTTTTCCATTCAACTGACAGTTTAGAGTTAATACATTTTTTCCTGCTTTTCCGAAGTTGGCCTAAGTGGAATCTTTTCCTTCTTAATCACACCCATCTAATTCTACTTTGATCTGTACTAGTGATTTCCCATAATTCGCTCCGTACAAACTGGCTGGTACTGCCTTTGTCTTTAAACACTCCAACGTTGTTTCCTTCCTTGCCTTGTTTTAAGTCCTAGTTATTTTACCACACATTTTATCAAATGTTTTTGTTTTGTGCTTTACGTAATCTTCTTTAAAGGTGAACATTTGCAACCAAAGAAATGGAATTGACAGACTTGTTTAGTCAGTTTATTATTAATGAAAAACTTGCAGCGGACTAGCAATGAAAATTTTTGCCCATAAATTCTGTTTTATTAGTTGACATTTCGAAATTATACTGTTACATTACACTCTACATTCCGAACAGAGCTCGCTATAATGCATTTTCAGAATTTGTAACAATTTTTGAACATCAACAAACATGTTTGCCAGTACAAAGTTATGTAATGTCAAAACATACTGTAATAAGTTTTTCTTCTATATTCGATTGACGTCGTCAATGTACAAGCTAAACTATATCGGTGACATAAAACAGCCTTGCTGGGCACCCGTGTAAATATATTCGGTTTTAACATCTCCAGAGTTCATACACACACACATATGCGTATATATATATATATATATATATATATATATATATATATATATATGTGTATACATATACAGCGTGGACCAGAAATCATGTGCCAAACTCCGAGACGGGATTGTTTATGTAAAATAAAGGGGGGTTACGCTGACCAACACTATTGTCTGGTGAATATTAAGGGAGCTACATGTCTTTGAAATCAAAATTTTGAAATACATTTTTTTAAATAGTAGAAAGTATAAGAGATGGAACCATCAAAATTGACATAGGGCTCTAAGAATCGGATCAAATGAATCTGTGTAAATGTGGTTGACGCAATTCCCCCTTCACTGCTCATGTAGGGGTTACTCAACTTATCTGTGTAAGTAACTTTTAATTACTAAGCGGCAGTAAAACATTCTATGCATATCATTGCTTATCGCGCGAAATGAAGAGAAATGTACCTCTTGTGTTAATTCACTCCGGAGTACCGTTTTCGAGATAAACGAAGGCGTATTGTAACCCCACAGAGGTAGGCAATACAACGGATTTCTGGGCCTTGTTAACTGCAGCATTGAATGGTTAAATTGAGTACAGTAGCGATATTTGGATGACGTCATGACAAGTAAAACGTGTTGTAGGCTATAAATGATGCTGTAGGTTACCAAATGATTACATTTTATTTTTACACGAAACCACTAAAGATATTTTCAACCCGTGTATCTACAAAAATAACACACACTTGAAGTAACAACGCTTAAACGCGCAGAATTCTTATTAGAATCATTATTTTGAGACACCACAAAGAAGCTAAAAATCGCATTCTTTTGTTCTAACATCAGCAAAAAAGTACAACTCGATTTCTTAAGAACAAAGACACGCAATTAACCTTCGTAAGCCGAAATGATTAGGTATTTGATACTACCGACAAATAAAAGTGTAGAGTCACTACTCAAAGTGGTACAGAAAAATTAATAGTAGAAAAAAATATTACGCTCAATTTAGTACGTCACGTGTAGCAAAGTCGGTATAATCACCCAACGGTTTTCACGCCTCACGCGTGGGAAATTCACTTCATAAGTCTCTTACGAGTAATTTATTAAGAGACGATGATGTTGAAATGAGGTGGAAATGGAGCAGTGGTGGAATGCAGGAGGAAGGAAATTATAATCTTCAGAAAACACGCTGGCTAGCGGTAACTAACTGCCGACACCAACCACTGTAATAATGGTTAGATAAGCGAGATCAGGTGTACAGAAAAAGGAACAGAGCACAAATAGTAACAAGGCATTTGCACGTACCACATACGTATTTATGAACATCAGTACGTATTTACAGTAAGTGTTTGAAGTGCCGTCCCCCTACTTCAACACACAGCTGCCAACGGCGGATCAGGTTGGCCTGGACTCGTACATAAATGTTTGGTATGGCACGTACACAATCAAATTCGGTTAATTTATTTATTTATACACGATCAAAGTTCAGCACAACGGCCGGTTTACAATTCGTCGTGTGCAAACAGAATCACTGACGAAATACATACTTACAGAGGAAAAATAAACATTGAATAATAATAATACTAATAATAATAAAAATAAAAATTATTAGAAGGACTTAGTTAAATATTTGTTTACATACATAACAGATTGAATATTAGAACACAAGGTGATAAATGCATAGAAAAAAAATTACTCGCAATCACATATTACTTTCAGCCACTGTAATGGTTATTTCTTGGTTACATTTTATAAGTTGTATAAAATGTAACCAAGAAATAACTATTACACGTGCCACGAGATCTTCTTAGCTAGTCACATGTGTCACGTAAAATCAGCGAGTTGACATGACCCCATAAAAATCCAATGGAGTCAGGTGTGGAGATGGAACCGGCTAATTGGATGGGCCTCCTCTTCATATCCAGCGACCTTCAAACGTGGTGTTAAGATGACGGCATACGGCAGCATAAAAATGTGGTGGTGCCCCATCGTGCTGAAACCACGTGGTGCAGCGAATTGCCAATGGTACTTCCTCCAGCGATTCCAGCAATATATCCTGCAGGATCGTTAAGTAACGGACTCCGCTGAAGCGGACAGGTAGCAAATAAGATCCCAACAAATCACTGCTAACATGCCAGCCCACTGCAGTGCACTTGGTTACCCATAGGTTGCATCTGGTGGGGACTGTGGTGCTCCCAGATGTGACTGTTCCTCTTGCTAATGTACGCAATTAAACCATTCAATGCTGCAATTACCATGGCTCAGAAAGTCGTTGTATTGTCTACCTCCGCGGGGTTACACTGCGATTTCGTATTTTGATTCTCATTTTCTCGAAAACTTTATAACGGAGTGGATTAACACAAAAGGTACTTTCCCCTTAAATTTGCGCGATAAGCAATGCTATGTAGCTAATATTTTACTACCGCTTAGTATTTAAAAGTTACTTACACAAAAATGTTGAACAACCCCTACATAAGCAATGAAGGGGAGCGTTTCGTCAACCCCATTTTCACATATTCATTTACTCCAATTCATAGAGCTTTATGCGAATTTTGGTGGCTCCATTTCATATACTTTCTAGTATTTTTTAAAAAATATAT
>PNEQ01112728.1:19613-41180 GCA_003012365.1 Medauroidea extradentata
TATATATATATATATATATATATATATATATATATATATATATATATATATATATATTTACGTATGTAAGTACCATTACATAGGTTTTTCAATATATTTTCATAGTGGTTAGGGATTCCCTTTGCATACATAATTTCCCAAAACTTACTCCTCAGCACTCGATCGAAAACCTTACTTGGTCTATGAACAGAATGCATGTAATCTGCGTACATTTTCTTATTTTCTCAATATTTGTTTCATGTTGAAGATGTTGTCAGCACAAGCTCTACCCTTACGAAACAGAGTATTTTCTTCCAGTAGAATATTTTGAACGAATAGTCGGAAACTCCTTAGTCAACGTTTGCAAGATTTGCGGCATCGTTTCCTTCTTTATTGAGATATTTAAGCATCTTGTACGCTTATGTCTGTCTTCCACGCATATCACGCTTAATATTATATACATAGTTATCCCACGACTCTCTATGAGCTTGTTTAACTGCATTAGTTACCACTTTTACATGTGTCTTGTACTACTATTTATCATGTATGCTTTGGTGAGATATCCTTGTAAGATAAAGACGACGTTTCTCTTCTATCTCTCTTCCAAGTTAATTGTTCTATCACTTTTATTATTCCTAACATATTGTAATCGTGTCTTATCCTATTCATATAAATGTTTCTTATAGAGTAGGTAATTCGACCAATGATTCCTTTTACACCTTTCCTCGCCAACCTCTTTTGTAGTTGATGACTTGACTTTATACCAATTAATTCTGAGCGCAACATTTATAGGAAAAATATAGTCAGATCCTATAGCACTAACTATATAAACGCTTACATTTTGAAAAAGTTGGCCTAGTTTCTGGTTTCCCATGAAGTAATCGACGATGGATGTCTGCCATCTGGCTATCCAGGTAGTCTATGAAGACAAATATACTTAAGTACGTGTTCTTGATCCGAAGTCCACTGAAGCTTGCAAAATTTCTTAGTATTTTTCCATTGACGTAGTTGATTAACTTCCATGTGGACCCATTATTCCCTCTATTGATAAATTTTTCACTAGATAATTGAAATGCCTTCTAAGTTGGATGTAATTTACTTTTATTGAAACGTCAGTTAATTACAGACCAAGATAATTAAGGTAAAATTATCCAATATGGTGACTGGTCATAGAGAATTACAGTACGAGGCGAAGTGTGGTCGAGTTTCAGGAGAAGTGGCATTAAATATGACTGTACGATATGGGAATGTGGAATAACATACCTGCCAGACGCAACAAATGAATGTGTATTGCGATTACCTATGTTTAGAGCCACGATTTTACGGCGAAAGGATTTTTCCATCTAGTTGTTCCAGTGCCTTATGTGAACATGTGCAGCTCTGCTACATGATCAGCGATTGGACGTTTAAACTCTCGCTTGTCTTGGGGTTCTACAGACAAACCCCTGCCGTGTGGTGATGTTGTCTTACTCTGACTGGTGCAATCAAATGAGAGACCGTGTCTGAACACAGAGACGCTGTTGATAACTGTGAAGCAGAGCTGCTGATGTGCACGTAAGACGTTGAAACAGAATGTTGCAAATAACTGTTCATGTGACAAAATCGTGGATCAACCAATGTTTTTTTTTTTTTTTTTTTTCTGGAGAATGTGTTACTTGCCTCCAGACCGCTACATGATGAGTAGTTTAACTGCCCCTACCAGTATAATGGTTCTATAGACAAACTGGAGATGTAAATAGTGATCACTAAGCACCACTTGCGTTGGAACACTTTATGTTTGACTTCGGATTACAAGGAATGAATAACTAGTAAACACTGCTTCAAAGACCAAGGAACGGTTGAATTGCTGTCATTTATTTGGCTGTGTAATCATATATTTATCAGAGTATATTTTACATCGGAACTGTTTGATTCTGGTTCACTGTTTCAGACTAGGCCAGCCACTCGTCCTGGGTATGTTGCTGAGACACTTCCATCTCAACTCCAGCAGTTCGGCGGAGGCAATAAACAGCGCCATAGCTTTCAGCTTTCTCGTGTTCTCGTACTCGTTTTACAACGCGCATTTCCTCCACTACGGCTACAACTTAGGCGTCAAGATGAAGACAGCATTGTGTTCTCTCATCTACAGAAAGGTTTGATATGACTTTAAGCGTACTTGACACTGTTTTGTCAATTTGCCTCTAATGTAGGGGGAGTGTTCGTCGCGTGGAGATTTAACTGGTTACTTATATACAAATCCGTCGTTAATTTATCGTCATTCTTGTGATATCATTTTACTGGGCCACTGAGGCTTTTCTGGTACTGAACGTTAGTAATGCCTCGCAATCAACTGAACCCAGTCAAGTTTTAGTCATCCAAATATTTTAACACGAAAGATTTTCGCGGTTTCCCACTCCCACAGTTAGAGTAGCATATTATTGACGGGAACACATATTTTTATTCTGCTTAGTTTTTTTCCGGCACATTTCGATCGGAAATAAAGCGTATGATTATTTGAATTTTTTTTTTACCTAGAAAACAAAAGGTTTTAACTTAATCTCTGTTTTAATATCGTTACTCGAAATCAGAACTCTACCTAATTCGTCCAGAGGAAATTATCAACACGTCATTTCTGCTAAGTACTTCACAGAGTTCAAAGATAGGGAAAAAAATCAATCATATTTACTTGTTTTGTACGTAGGTGTGCTTGTAAAATGATTTTTGGATTTTCGTTATACAAAATGTTTTGATATAGTTGTAAATAAAAATTTCAAAGGCAAGAAATAATTTCAACGGCGTAGGAGGAAAAATACTCAAGACTTGTTGAATAAAAATATAGAATGTGATTTTATTTACAGGAAATGTGTGACTACCTTACAGTTGCATTCCAAATAGTTATAAAACCAGCAACTCAACTAAAAAAAATTGCCTTCCATAAATTTAAAAGATGTCGAGATATCAAAAATATTTGTGAGCACCCATTAAATACCTGTATCAAAATCTTGTTTAACTTATAAACAATAATATGCATAGTTGATTTATAAAACACTTTTAAGGACGTATGCTTTACTGCGACAGTGTTATTAAAGTACATTTTAATCATCAATATAACGGGTTTACAGTACCAACCAAAAACATAGGGCCACCCTTGCATATAAGGGACACCCGACCCGGATTCATAATATCAGTTGGAGCGACTTTGTGATTTTTCCCTGAATGTAATCGCCATAAGCTTCATTTTTGTTCAAATAAACGTTTTTGTATATTTCTTTGTTTACAAGCTATGAATTTATGAATATATTGCAATATACAAAAGCAATTAAAACAAAAACTACTTCAGGTAGGTTAATGTATTTTGTTTATGTAGCATAAAATTTATGAACGTAAAATAATATGCAGGATTCATAGCGGGGAAAAATTATTTGGAACTTTTTTTTGCCTTTTTTGTGAATAATAAACACACGGGAAAAAACACTCAAAAACCCACTTTTCACATCTTGGTGAAATCATGTTTTAGACACGTGGTATAAATGTTACTGCTACTGCTACTTCTTGCCAAACACATCTACTAACAAGCCTAAGCGGCAAACACGGCGGCTCAGTCAATACCACAAAAATATACACACGGAATTAGTGGAATATTTATACAATTTTCTCTGTATTTTTAAATCCACTCAGTAGCTGAAAACGAGCGTGAATTAATTGTTATTTACTGTGATTGCTTTATAGTATTTTACGTTCATGAACATTCTACTTCACAAACAAAAGACATTAAGATACCTGAATTAGTTTTTGTTTTATTAGCTTTTGTATACTGCAAAATGTAGTGATTTTCTCTGAGTGTAATCGCCATAAGCTTCATTTTTGTCCAAATAAACTTTTTTGTATATTTCTTTGTTTACAAGCTATGAATTGAGGATATATATTCTTGAACTTTAGCAAACTCGGTATACATTTAGGACTTAGAAAAGTAATGTGACCTTAATGTTTTTTGTTTCTGCTGTTTCTAATAATGTACTTCCTTCAGTTTTAAACACTTAACAACGTATAGCCTACATATAATTTTTAAAACATGTATTTCAAGAACTACTTAACCGACTGCAATAAAATGCAATATTTAGACAATATACTATCCAAATATTAACTACCTAGTTTATTGGTGTAGGTATACCACGTTATAGGTTAACGTGACATGAATAAATTAAGATATTATTTCAAATTCACAGATCTCCACAAACGATTTTAACTTTTTTTGGGTGAAAAATTCACAAAGTCGCTCCAACCAATATTATGAATTCGGGTCGGGTGTACCTTATATGTATGAGTGGCCCAATGTTTTTGATTGGTACTGTACGTAATTTTTGAAGTTAAGTCATGTGTGCAAATACATAAAACATTAAAATTTGTATGAAAGCTGTAATGATAATGAAAATCATTGCATATTATTTGCAGGCACTTCGTCTTAGTTGTGGCACGATGGGAAAGTCAAGTCCTGGGCAGATAGTAAACCTACTTTCGAATGACGTAAGTAGGTTTGACACCGTGTTCCGGCTACACAACTTCGTCTGGTTCACACCGCTGTTCTTGGTGATCGTTGTCAACGTCATCTGGATGCAGTCTGGTTGGCCAGGTCTCATAGGAGTCGCCACCATCATTGTTTCATCAGTACCGCACGGTAAGGCAACTGGGTTCCTTCGCGACCTGCCGCACAAAGCGAATGGTTGTGTCGCAAGGGAAGCAATATTTGACTGTACACAATGAGCATGTGGCACTGACATGTCTGCAGGAATCAACCAATGAAAGTAGTCTGCTGTTGCTGGTGTTACGTGAGAATTCATTCCTCTCCTCTTGCTTTCTACTGGCAGAAGAGCATGCCTGATCAAACCATCTACAGCTGTTTCACAATTAGTCGTAACTTACGTACGTACGATGGAAAGTACGTGAGGTTTTTGTGATTGGATTCGTAACACCACAGATTGCATTGTGCACAAAATTTGTTTTTATTAGTGCATAATGTTGGCAGTGAACTATGGCCCATTAATAGTTTTGGAACGAAACATAATTTATGACAAAAAGAGGGAGTACTAAACACATTATTAAAATTTTATTAAGTCTTACATTCTTAAGACTATTTTAATCAGGGTTCACAACCATCACTTAACGTACGTATACGTAAGGAGTAGAAAGTTAGCCAACTCAGTCACGTACGTACGCACGCTCTGTGAATACTTGCATGCACACACAGTTTTCATACTGTTACAAGCACGTACGTAAACTAAGTGTTAAGCCCACCGCCCACGAGACAATATTTCCTACCAGTTCGCTTACTAGAATGTTTACTAGTTTCTTTACTGGGTAGGTTACAAGCCGATACACTTGGTGCGTTACAACTTTCTGCTGCACACGATACTGGCTGGCTTGCTTGTTTTGTAAAGAGAATTTTCTCCGCAACATTAGTCTGTCCTAGCGATGAATACTTGCCGCAGTGATACTTCTCATTGCTTCAGACGCACAAAGGAATTTAAAAAAAGAGCTTCGTGGGCAAGAAAATGGCGGTTACGATGGAATCGTAATCGCGGCACCCTTGTTATTTTGGAAGAACTTGAGTAGGAAAATTGTGGCTATGCCTTGTGTTTGTGTATATTTTGTCGACTTCCGAAATTATTATTCCTGGAACTTCCTTTTTTTTTTTTTTTTTTTTTTTTTTTTTTTTTTTTTTTTTTTTTTTTTTTTTTTTTTTTTTTTTTTTTTTGCAGTCGGTTCAGATGGTCTTTCGTCCACTTATTTCCTTCCATATTTCCGAGAAATCGCGCCTACAATGTAAACTGTTCTTTCGTCCAATTCTTTCCCTCCATGTTTGTGTTTCTCTTACTCGCGCGCGCCAAAACTTCTAGTGTTGTTGTTTTGATGAATTCTGATTGGCCGCTGCTTAAATATTGCAATGCAGCTCGCAGCAAAAATAGGACGCTGGCAATTAGGCAAATCCAGTACCTGAGCTCGCAGGGCTGCTAGTAGCAGGCAATATTTTGAGTAGAGAAGCTCGTAGCCGAGCCAGTACGACTCCAAGTATACAATATTGTAAGGAATATCGTACCATGTGCGGCGGGCTTTAGATTTGAGCCCAGATTAGTGGTTTCCCAGACAACACTGTGTTCTGTACAGTCATTGCTAAGTACTGCTTCACTTGAAACACATTCACACTTCGCCACTGCTGTCGAAGCTTTATTTCTCAACACTGAAAACAAATACACCTTACTGTTAGAGATGGTGAAATTTCGCGAATTCAATGACCTGCATGTTATAATAAAGTATCCAATGCATCCTCAAGTCCCGACCATTTGTCCACTAGCTGCTACTCAGTGGAACACCAGACAATGAACGAAAAGACAGGGCTTGAATATGCATAGGATATTTGATTCCAACATGCAGGTTATTGAATTCGCAAAATTTCACCATCTCTACTTATTGTCTATTGATTTTCACATTTATCGAATTTAATTAATATTTCCTAAAGTAACTTAAACTTATTAATTAATATTTATTCAATTACTAAAGGCTAAGCAAATGTCCAACGTTCAGCAAACACTCGAAAATAAGAACAAACACAGAATTTTCTCTATTTGGCATAATTCAATAGTGTTCGTCTCGTCGACTAAAGGTTAGCCAGTGGAACTCAATAAAATATTATAACCACGAACAACCATGACAGTGATCACGGACTTGACCGCGATTATATTTGGTTAATACCAAAAACGTGTAACAGGAATAGCCCATAAAAGTAAATAAACATTGTGCATCGTAAATACCGTAATTTAGGGTAGGCTAGTCGTAGAAAGTCAGTTCAAATTACCTTGTAATTAGAATTATTAGTTTTATGTTACTCAATTGCAAAATTTGGTTTATGTGTAATTTAGTTTTGCGTACTGGTGAGAGGTGCAGAATTGCCAGAGGAGTACTGAATTGTGTCACGGCAAATTGGCCCTTAACACAGCAGGGGAGGGAAAGTTGGAAAACAGGAAGTGAAATCTAGCAAGCAGCCTTGAGCCGACGAGGGTGACAGCTCAGAGACTGAAAATCGGGTCACCAAGAGACGGGGCTATGCCAACCCCCATGTTCGGCATATTAATATTAACTTTGTAACTAGGCATCAGAAATTGATAAAATTTTGTAAACAAGTTCAAATGTATGTTACTGTTCATGTGTGTTAATTTGGAAAATATACAATAAATTGATACGGAGGAATATCCAGGTTTGTTACGGTTATCACCCACGAGAGACGCAATTGGTTGGAAGTTCAAGGGGCGCATAGGCGCGAAGGAGATAGCTAAGGGGAACTCTGGCCGGTACCGTCACGAAGAGTGAACGCATCGCGTGGGTTGATCCGAGGAAATTTGCAGGAAGCCACGGAGAAAACGAACTCTTTCGGCAACCGCCATGAAGCGTACACTGTAAAATATTTTTTGTACTTTTACAAAGAAAAGCCTTGGAAACCCAGTTGCCAAAGGAATTCCTTGTAAAACTACAATGGTTATCCTTGTAATAACATACAAAGTTTAGGTTTGTAAAATTACAAGGACTAGCCTTGTAGCTGTACTTTCAATAAGGAAAAAAATAAATTTAAATGTTCATTGTGCTTCATATGTAACACTGAACATATTTATCAAATAACTTTTGAATAAAGGACGTATACAAGAGATTATTTTGAAACAGTAAAAAAAAAAATCTCGGGAAGTGGTAAATTTCGAACCACTAACCCCACACTTACAAGCTACACATCTTAACCCTAGGCCACCGTGACTTACACATCGGTTAGTCTTTATATATTTGTATAGATTCAATGTATAGTTCCTTTTAAATCACGCAATTAATATAAACATTCACTTTATTCCAGAAAACAAACTTTTCAGAGGTTGCGATCTTTGCATAAGTAATTTCCGACGAACTTACGATTTTTGTAGGCTACACATTTTTTTCTAAGTTTTTTTGCAAACAAAATCCTTTTATCATTATAAACTAATAATTTTACAAGGAATATTTTCAACATTTACAAAAATTTGTACAAATACGAAGTGCTTTGTTATATTTAAAAAAAATTTACAGTGCAGGAACTGTCGGTATAGGTACAAGGAATTCCTTTGTAGTATTACAAAGTTTACCTTTGTAACTTTATAAACTAATGATTTTACAAGGGTATTCTTTGTACTTTTACAAGGATTTGTAAAAGTACAAAGAATATCCTTGTAAATTTTGCAAAAATTTTTTTAGAGTGTAGGCGTGTGTGTCTCGTGAGTTGCACCGCGGATATTCGTGGGAGATCGTGATCAAAATTTAACTCTTTCCGAGGTTTCCACGAAGTGTTGAATAGCCGCGGAACAGCCTCGCACATTTGCAAGGACCCGCGGACTTATTCTGCTGTGGGCACCACGAAGTGTGGTAAGGTCAGGGTCACCGCAGTAAGATAGACGAGGTAGTGCGCACCTTAATCGTGGGGAAAGACAGAAACACGGAGCTTTGGAACGATAAACAAAGTATATCATATCTCGTGGGACTGACAAAACATGTTCGGAGTTTCCGAAGTTTCGAAGGACACAACTGCCGGTGTTTTCAGTCACAAGTAATAGAACCCTGTAACAACAATAAAGAGACCATAACAAACGTTATACAATACAACATAGATGTTCCGAATAAGAAGTTGTTAATGTTTTTCCTATGGTACAAAATAAAAACCAGTAAATCAATAAAATTGCGGCAGTTCTTGTTTGAGATTTTATAAATATTATTCTCTATAACTCCATTGTACGACAGAATTCCGAAAAAAATATAACACGCCATTTTTAAAAGCTGGTCAGAATTTAATATAGATATACGCTATTTCTTATAACTTTCAAAAAATTGGAGCAGTTTTGAAGTCATTAACTTTTTTGTCCTGTTTTATTTGTTGCAATGTGGATCTACAATTTTGGTTCTAAAATTAACCAGATATGTCAATCCTATCTTATGTACATTAATTTTGTCTTGCTTTGCGACGGATAGTGCATTATGTTGACAGTAAGTGTTTAAACAAATTGCAGATTATTATCTGAAGTTGTAAGAAACAGGGTTCTTTAACTTGAAGCAATATTTTGTAACGGTTTTTTTAATTTACTTAAATACCAAACTACATTAGAATTTTTAATCTGCAATGCTTGTCGAAATTACTCACTCATTCTGTTTAACATATCGTTACTTTAACCTTCTTTCGAGAATGAGACAGAAAGCAGCTCATACAAGTGAACAGCTCGCTCGGAGATGTGTTGCTATTGGTGATTCGGAATAAAGCGAGCACTCAAAAAAGCTCTGATTAATTTATATTTTCTGCCAGTTTATATCTTTCCGCTGCATGTAAAAATCAACATTGCCACGTGCTTTTATTTACATAGGCTTGTACAATGTTTACATTTACATTGCATTGCTGCGATAAATGTTATCTACAATATGTACTCATTAAACGCACGGGTGTTGAATACATGCTATACTCAGTAGTAATCTTAGTTATAAATACCTGCGAGTAAACGTCTTATAACACTGGTTTCTCTGTGTCTACTCGAACAGCGCTATTACCGTTACGAATCTCGTAAATGCACGCACAGTATATTCGAACTTTTAAATTAAAACCGCCACTAAAAACAAACACGACACACGCAAGTCAAGAATTCAAGTTCCGTTCAGCATACTGCAATGAACGACGACGACGCATGTAAAGAGAATCAATAAATAACGTGTTTTCTTAATGTGTGAAACAGGAAAAAAAAATGCTGTTTCTATTTCCAGATACTCAGGCTGGCGATCATAAAACAAAACAACTGACATTACTAATGACTTCACATAATTTACCAATGATATTCATAAACAGTCACTTCTAATACTTTTGAATGTGTTTGTCAGAAACCCATATTCATTACACAACGGACAAACAAACTGAATGACGCAATTCGCTTCCAAGCGAAGCGGCGAAAACCTAACTCTGATACCATCTGTCGGTGGGATTTTAAACTACCTCTGTATCGCGAGGCATTAACGGCTTGTGCCAACGACAATCGGCTCGGTTGCGTCGCTTTGTGCTGGCGCTAATTAAATAAAATTATACAGTCAGTTGGTATGTCGATAAGAACCTAAATAATATTTTTAAGTATATTAAATGCAGAGAGGTCGTTTGCGTTTGATGTTGTTTCACTAATGGTGTATTCAAATAAGAAAATACACGGAACTACATGCAATTATTCGCTACCAACCATACAAACAATAATGTAACTGTTGTTAATGTTGACTTATATGCAGTAACGGCTAGTGATTTTTTTCAAAGGTTAAATCTTTAGTGCTCACTTTATTCCGAATGAAATTGGTTCTCATATAGTAGTACTTAGTAAGGGGACTTGACTTGTATGCATTTTGTTTATTCCGTGTTCATATTATAATAAAAATGACATTTACTCGCCCATTTTTATGACAACACTACTTATCTGAGGTAATATATTCAGAATTTCATAAAACTTCGTTCGAATTTATTGTTCCTAATACAAAAAATTTACTTTAAAGTATTTTAAAGGTGTCAAGTTTCTTCTACCTTTCATGCCAATTTCTTAAGTTTACGAAAATCTGTAAACCGTGTCGCAAGGTGGTTGCTGAAATCTGCAACCAGCCCTTACCTGAAGAGATCCAAGAAGATCTAAACACGAGTACGCCATTCTTATCCTTGGACGGCCTTACGGTTAGGATAAGAATTGGGAGTTCTGATTGCTATATTCCCACCGTAGCGGGTGGTGTATTAAATATGACAGATACCAGCTGTTAGTCTCCGACCGATTCTCACCTCTAACGGGGGTGCACTGAAAAAAAAAACTTATTAGTAACTGCAAAATATTTTGTTAAAATGGACCTTACCAAAATTTTTTGTAGTGGTTACAAAATTTTTTTGTAGTCACAGCAAAATTTTATTGGGGGCAACAAATTTTTTTTGTTGTCATTACAAAAAAATTGGTAAGGTCCATTTTAACAAAATATTTTGCAAAGAAACATAATTTGAAGTATTTTATTAATACAGGGTTTATACTGTAACACTGGCTGTTATTTGAACATTACTTGATCATAAGAGATATTAAGGGAACAATTTTTCAGGATTTTTATCAAACTCGCTGCACAAATACTATTTAGTACGGTTTATTGACGTTCATGTACTTTGCTCATGCCGTGTTTATATTGTCAAAATGGTGGTCATTTGAGCTTTTGTTGATCACATGTGACACGTAAAGGAACCGGTAATCCGAATTTTTAAAAACTACTTACATACGTAGTACGTAGTAGAGCGACTTGCTATGTGTGCATTTTGTTCACGCCGTATTCAAATTTTAAAAATGTTGGCATTGTTATTTTTTCGTTAAACGATAAAATTGAGGATACATTTTCTTGAACTTTAGCAAACTTGGTATACATTTAGGACTTAGAAAAGTAATGTGACTTTAATGTTTTTTGTTTATGCTGTTTCTAATAATGTACTTCCTTCCGTTAACAACGTATAGCCTACATATAATTTTTAAAACATGTATTTCAAGAACTACTTAACCGACTGCAATCAAATGCAATAATTAGACAATATACTATCCAAATATTAATTAACTAGTTTTTTGGTGTAGGTATACCATGTTATAAGTTAACGTGACATGAATAAATTAAGATATTATATCAAATTCACAGATCTCCACAAACTGTTTTAACTTTTTTTGGGCGAATTTTCACCCGCGTAGAGGAACGTAGGCTCATATTTGTTATTCTGGTAACTTTTTGTTACATTTTCCCATAAATTTAAGTATTTTGAAGTACCGACAAGCAAACATTTCCCCACGGCAAAGTGTGAATGTAGTGGTCTTCGACTTTACGTTTGTCTTCAGTTTCCAAAAAATCTACTTGATAATGAATTAATGGACTTTACTTGTACGGCGTAGGCATTATATTAAGGTCATAGGCATACAAAAGCTCTAATGGTTAGCTATGTCCTTTCACTAGTGTTTCATAAATCATCATGCGCCTTTGTTAGCACAGGGAAACTTCTGAAGATTCCCTGGTGTAAAGTTTGAAGTGTCTTCCACGCAGCCAAATCAAGGACAATATCTGCATACAATTCGTGACAATGTACTTCTTATATAAAACTGTTGGTGTAAAAAAAAAAACAATTGCTCATATGAAATACGTGTAAGATTTAAAACTAAAAAAAAAAGAAAGGCGGGGAACATGCAATATATAATAGTATGGAGCGTAGATACTAATTTTGTTGTAGAGAAAACTCACACAATAGTTTATATCACTTGCAGCGCAATGAAATTGTCAGAGACTTATATGAACTATGAATATACATTCATTTGGAGTGACTTGGTACCGGTCAGAGCAACTTTTTTGCCACCAGGCTAGTTTAATTTCAAGTGAAGTATTTCAAAGTTTAAGAATACATTTGTGTTCTAGATGAATACATTTTTATCTTGAAGTTTGCATAGTGGTTGAATGCCACAAAACTATTATGTAAAAGAAAATTCATGGTACAAGGTTACCCGAAGTGACTGTATCGATTGTATATCACCAGCACTCCAAGTTTGTTTCGTTCTGAACCATATTTTGTATTGTCGTATGAGTAATAATTTTATACTTTTAGCTCGTTTTAAGTCGTTTAATGTAACATTTTTTAAACATTAGTTTGTTGCTTTTTAGTCTTGTCTGTGAAATTTTGTTACGTGTTTTAAAGCCGTAGTCTATCAATAATATTTTTTATTAAATTTTGTATAGCTAACTTTTGTTTTACATTTTCCCTCTTATACTGCATATTCATCCAGTTCTGAGCAATGTTTAAAGTTTCAAGTCTTTAGCTCATCGGAAAGTTAGTTTAACGTGGCATATCAAAATAAAAAATATATATTATTTCTTAACAATAATAGTTTTCACAATGATTCCCTATTGTATTGTATTGTCATCCATTTATTAGCTATGTTATGTATTTAGATTATATGGAATTTAGTTTAAAATCTATTGCACAATGTCTACAGAACAGACGAACACAGAGACAAGAAATTTGTATTGTCATCAAGTTATGAGCTATGTCAAAATATTAAGTCTCTGTCTAATTGTTACCCTAGTTCATTGTTACCGGAGAGACAAACAGGTTAGGAAGCGAGTTAATAAAAACACGTTCTAACTACAGCCTACCATGCTGCACTCTGTACTAGGTGGGCATCCCCCTTAAAATGTAGACAATCACACCCTAGGTGTCAAATCACATTGCAATAGAGTAGTTTTTAGTATAGTAACTCTCCCCTCTCCTCTTCAAGAATAGTTTCCACGTCCCCACCCTATCCCTCAGAATTCGAACTACTTCCGTCAGACACGTCAGCTGTAACTCGCTGTCGCCGATTAATGGTCGGATAGACACATGTGCATATTTGTGCCAGGGCTTTAAGTTTAAATTAGTTTAGGATATTTTAATATGTCAAAAAATGCTGGACGCTGAAACAAAGGGCGGTTTTGTTTGTTTAGTAAACTACAGTAAAATGTATTATGTGGCACTGCAACACTATGCGCAAACGCTGGTTAATTCGTTCCTTCATAATAATAACAGCTTTCGTGTAGGCGCTAGCATGCCTATGACACACTCGACTTGACATACACTGTCATTGTGAACTGAGAAATATTTTAATTTTCTCATGCTGTTATACCAAGTAATATGACAATTTTTGCGCAATGTCACAGCCGTTTGAAAATAAAAATGTCTAGTTTATATTCAAACAGTAAATTAATGCTGGTTACAGTTTCAGTTCACAGAAACATCCAGATGTTCGCATGACGTGCTGTTTTGTTTTCTTACTTACAGTTTGGTTGGCAAGACTTACAGTTGCCTACCGCAAGTTGATAGCACAAAAATCAGACGAGAGACTAAGACTTATGGAGGAAATAATCTCAGGTGTGAGGATCATAAAGATGTATGCTTGGGAGAAGCCGTTCACCGCACTGATTAGTTTGGTCAGGAAGTAAGTATCTTTCTGTCAACGCAATACTGACGTCCGGTCATATAAATGCTTAATTCAGTATAACGATTCCTGCAATGTGTTCGTATTTTAACAGAACAGTTTTTTTACACACGGCATTGCGAGCGAATGAATAAATATTGTGTTTTTTTTGTAATACGGCAATATTCTCTCGCAATGACGTATGTCCAAAAAATCTGTTTTGTTTCTAATATTTTGTGTGTTTATGTATTGTGTTTTTCTGCAGGTTCATGGAAGTACAGCAAAATATTACTTACACTTCATACACGCTTATAATATTTTACACTATTAGCTGACTATTCTATTTACAAGTTAGTCAGTAATTTTTGTGTATATATACAAATTGATATGTATAAGCATGTTACTATCACTTACAAGTTAAATTTCATTACAGTTTTTATTTTATACTACTTACTCATTTTCGTGTATATTAATGTCTTAGCTATGTACGCAAATTAATTGTACTGTTCCTTTTTATGACTGTGTGAAACATTTGAACAGATCAGAACTGAAGGAAATAAAGAAAACGTCTTACATTCGAGGATATTTTCTGTCGTTCGTGACATCTAATCCAAGAGTCGCCATTTATAGTACTATGATTGGCATGGCATACATTGGCAACGATCTGACAGCTGAAAAGGTAAGCAAAAATGTCCTTATAACATAGAATAATGTTTGCGTAAACTCAACGTCTCTTTGGATGTAGGAGAATGATGACAGATAATAAACTTAATCACACAAAATATGCACATGTACACAATCGTCCATTATAAAACACCAATAGTCAATGAGAAAGTCTCATATGAATATTATAATATTGTTACGATATAAGTTCAATAAATATTAAGTTTATTATTTCACACGTTTCGAAAATTCACTGAACTTAATATTGTTATTAATTTAGCTGCAGTTTCAAATTTTGATTACTATTCGATCCTACACAGCAACGAAACACTCCAGATTTGAATTTTTTCTTTATTTTAAAGGTTTTCATAAAATATTTTGTACAGTTGTTTATAAATGTAGCTAATTTGAAACATGCAGGTCAGCAAAACCATACCAGATGGTGGATGTTTAGACTTGCCGTGATATCAGTAAGTACGATCTACATAGGTTTTGTAATTATTTAAAATTTGTATTAAGCAGCAGAAACACAGCATGTGAGATGACCAGAATACAAGTGGGGAAGGATGCGACTCAGGTAATCTAAAGTGATCTGATGTATTCCTCGCGTAATAAATATTTCGTACCTCTAAATCTGCTAATTCCTTGTGTATTTGATTGGAGCACGTTCTCTACCTATGATTGTTAAGTTTTACAAGTAAGTACTTAACATTTCTGTTTCTTGAACATGGGTTACTGTCTCTTTACAGGTGTTTGTCTACGTTGCTCTATCCCAGTCACTATCATTTGCCATTGGCTGTTTTGTGCACAGCGTTAGCGAGGTTTCGGAGACTCTAGTATCCATAAAAAGGATTGAGGTGAGACTGGAATTATTATTTTACCACATCAAATAATTTTACATAACCCACATTGCACAAACAACTTATCCTTTAGAACGTGAACTGCATGACGAAGCGGACCTGCATAAATAAATTCTGGGAGAACTGAAACGCACATTTAAAAGTTCTTTCTTTGAATCCTTGTTCTGTGTTATGTTTACCATTTCAGCTTTAATTTGTGTTAAAAATGAAAAACATCCCATAAACGGCCTCCTTACCTACGCTTCAAATGTGTGACAAGTTGCGATTATTATTTTTTTCATCTAGTTTACGCAGATATATACGCAAAGAACACACACTTAAAGTTATTTTACTCTTAATTTAAAAATTCGTAACGCTTATTAGGAACATTATTTTTAATTCTATGCCGGCCTCCGTAGCGTAGTCGGTTAGACGCCGTTCCATGGTGCGAGAGATCCTGGGTTCAAATCCCAGCCTCATTGCTAAAGCGCCGTTAAGCCCTTCACCTCACCATAAAGTCTCTTAAAATGGATACAAATTACTTTTTTAATTTTTATACAATTCAGAAAATACTAACCTGGTAAAAAAACACAAAGACAGAACCATGTGTTTGACTTAAGCCATACTTCCAACAAATAAAATGTATGGTAGCAGCTTAACGTCTCTTAGGAAAACGTCAGTTGAATGGCTTGCTCATAGAAATGACACTACGTTACATATGTCGCCCTTAGTTTCCTCTCGATGTTGCACCTCACATACAAATACAGCCTACTTAGGGCACCATCTTTATCAAATAACAGCAACACGAGAGTTAGTGTGACATTTATAGGCCAAGATACAAATTTGCTTTCAGGCTAGCTTATTTCTTTGGAACGTGAAACATTTTTCACCAAATCTCTTTGACTTAGGGGTAGTTGATTTATATTACAGTCTTTAGGAATAATCTTATGAATCACAACACAAAAATACATTTTTAACCTCAGTGTCAGAGTTAGATGTGTCAGATCCTGTAATATTGGTAGCCTATGAGATGAGTAACAAGAAGTTACCAGCATAACTGACGTGCCTACATTACTTATAGTGGGTGCAAATTAACATTGAAAGTTAAAATCGTTTACACAATTTAGGAATATTACATGATACTATTGACTTAGACGTATGATACAAGACATTTACTAAAGATAAGTCAGCATGCTAAGTAATATGCAAGTAATCAGTTTAATACATTAGGTATAAATTTATTTGAGATGTCTTCCTATCATAAAGGTAACAAAAAGAAAGTAGCCGTTTTCAGTATATTATAGATGGATGAGCGAAATATACAAAACCAAGACAGGCTTGCATGCAGTATATGTGAACCAACTTTGATGAAATTCGAAACAAAAAAATCCTAAAATATGTATTACTATGCTAAGAAATTACAAATATGGGCGTAATTTTGAAAATATGAAGACTGGATGAACGAAATGCACAATATTTAAGTCAACTTTGTGTGTAGTATTTGAGAACCAAGTTTGGTAAAATTCTGAAAAATATTTCCTAAGATATGTTAGACTATGTTAAACATATAAAAATGGCCACCACTTCAAAAATATGAACACAGGATGAGCGAAATACACAAAAGTCAAGTCGGCTTTATATGTAGTACCAAGTTTTGAAAAATTCTGAAAAAAATGTTTATTAAGGTATGGAAAACAGTGCTAAACATATAAAAATTGCCGCCATCTGCAAAATATAAACACAAAATGAACGAAATACACACATGTCAAACTTGCTTTGTATTAGGTATTTGTGTTATAATTTTGCAAAATTCTGCAAAATATATCCTAAGATATGTAATAATATGCTAAATATATAAAAATTGCCGCCATTTAAAAAATATGAACCCAGGTAAAGTGAAATAAACAGCAGTAAAGTAAACTTTGTATACAGTATGTGTGTACAAAGTTAGGTGAAATTCTGAAAAATATTTCCTAAGATATGTGATTCTATACTAAAAATATAAAAATGGCCGCCAATTTGAAAATACGCTCACATGATGACCAAAATACACAATATTTAAGTCAGCATTGTATGTAGTATTTGCGTGCCAAGTTCGGTGAAATTGTGAAAAATGTTTCCTAAGATATATGATACAATGCTAAGTGTATAAGTACGGCCGCCATTTTGAAAATATGCGATGAACAAAATCACAAAAGTCAAGTCAACTTTGTATGTAGATGTGTACCAAGTTTGATGAAATTCTTAAGTACAGTTTCTTAGATATCCAGTTCAACCAACAATTTTTAAATGGCCGCTATTTTGAAAATATGAACTTGGCGTAAACGAAATGTAAAAAAAAGTCAGTTCAGATTACAAAGAACTGTATGTGTACAAGTTTGAAGACGTTTGGTCAAAATGTTCAAAAGTTTTTAGGGACACACACACGCACACACACACACACCAACGGACTCAAACATAAGGTGATCTCATAAACCTGCTTGTTCCTTCGGAAAGTAAGCTAAATATAATAAATAACATTTATTTATAGGATACGTAACATTTTGCTCTGCTTAGTTTTATTGTGTTGCAGAAATTTCTTCTTTTGGATGAACGAAATGAAAAACTTTATAATCACGTAAAGCGGACTTTGCAAACTGACAGTCTAGGGCAAGTCATCGTCATGAAGAATGTAACTGCTAAGTTTGATAAGTCGCAGAAAGAAGAAACCTTGTCCAATATAGACGTACAACTGAAAAAAGGATCACTTACAGCTCTGATAGGACCTGTTGGAGCTGGAAAGGTACAAAACTATACAAATTTTACCTCTTGTCGATGATTTACAACACCGAGTGAAATTTCCTAAATAGGCGTAACTTATATGGACAGCCCCAGGGCGTTCCCCTTCAGGCTGCCAACTTCCGCATAGTAAATGGAAAACGG
Organism: Medauroidea extradentata; assembly: GCA_003012365.1. Taxonomy (NCBI): domain Eukaryota; kingdom Metazoa; phylum Arthropoda; class Insecta; order Phasmatodea; family Phasmatidae; genus Medauroidea; species Medauroidea extradentata. Next base: position 38,020 of record PNEQ01112728.1, read on the forward strand.
CATAAAAAATTAAAATATACGTATGTATGGTGACTTACTAACGCAGTACTCAGTTCTGTTTACAAAATCAAATTCTCAACTGCAATTATATATATATATATATATATATATATATATATATATATATATATATATATATATATATATATAAAACTACTTACTTATGGACAAACAATTTTCAGCATCTACCACCGGCCAAAACAAAAAACTGTTGAGCATACAAGCGGTAAGTAGTTCAATGTTTCCTTTCATAAATGTGGTCCTGTTGCTACTCTCTACGTAGAACAAAATCACATGGAATGTCCACATTACGTGATGATACCTTCGTCGTGTCACTAACTGAGAAATTAAGTTTTTTTTACTAGACGTACGTAATTTTGCAACTAACGTAAAGGGAAATATATTGTTTTACTGTACTTACTGAAAATATAAATTTCTTCCTTACAGCGTGTGGTGATTCTGTTTGCACGTTAGATGCCTGTAACTGTTTTAAATATACTCCGCACAATGTATTTTAAGTTAAATTAGGGCGAAACAAGTTATAGTTTCAGGGATAAGTAATAGCTTAATAGGTAAGGTAGGTGGGCTTCACGTCTCGTCGACATCAAGGTCATTTAAGATGGCGACATAATAACTTTGCACAATGTTAGAGACTTGGTCACGAATCGGCGTTGGTCTATTTAAAAGTAGCATGACGTCATTCGTATGAAGCGATATTGAAAGAAAAATACTGAAAACCGAAAAATATCAGACCGGAGCATGTAACTGAACCAGTGTCTTCCGGAATGTCAACCCAACGTGTTACCGTAGTGCCGTGGGAAATAAAATTGACGCCGCTTTAAAGATACGTTTAAATCTTTGAAATAGAGAAAACTTGATCAATTTTACATGCCGTACTTTTAACAAGACTGCTGGTAAAATTTTCCGTGTGATGTATAATACGCAAAATTATATTTAAAAAATTAAGCTGATATTCGTACTACGTAAATAACGAACGTTTCTGTGTCAGCAGAAGTTGCGGTTGTTGGAACAAATAATGTTGAGAGCATACAAAACTCTTACGCTGAGGCAAACATGTACCCGAACTATTTTCATATTATTTTATAATGTAATACGTTCTTTCACCTTAAGAGTGCATGGTAGATAAATAACCGCTGAAAACATCAATTGATTTCTACGTTTTTTTTTCGAAGCCAATATGGATAAAATACTCAATAACAGTCCTAGTTAATGGTATTTGCCAACTTTATGAGTAAATATTTATCCGAATTACTAATTCGTTAAGCGTGATCTCTTGCGCCGCAGTTGAATGCACGAGGTTCCGGCGTCAGAGATTGTGCCTCAGAAGTTCGTAACACTGGAAACAATTTTGTTTAAAATGTTGGCTAAAACTATTGTCTAGGATTGCTATTGGTTAATTTTCGTAAACTGGCTTCAATAAATCTACAGTTATAGATTAATGCTATCAGCGTTGAATTATGTACCACGTCCTCTTAAAATTCAGGCAACATTTCATGCACTTTAGTGAAACAAAGAACGAAGCGTAATTCTGAACGTGGTAAAGAAGTGTACGTAAACACGAGCTAGTACAAGTTCATCAAAAGTAATATTCCGAAAAAATGCCTTGTTAAGAATAATAATAATTAAAAAAATACTTACGTATGACCTGAGACATTATGTTTAAGTTTGTTGAAATGTATACAAATTATTTAAACTGCAATTGTTATAATTAAGAAGAGGTGGAAACGTATGAGTTAAATGGGAGAAAATATAATCGGAGCTTTAAAAAGCCGAACTTTGCCGTCAGGTTCCTACAAATGTTTTGTTTACATGCAAATTTCGAATCCGGGCGTTTTTTCGCATTTACCTTTCATAAGTTCAGCAAGATACACTATGAAATAATAAATAACAAGTTATATTGAATAAATTTAAAAAAAAAGTTTTCAAACGATTTTAAAACTTTTTTTGTACTTTTCAGCAGTTTCAAGTAATTTTATAATGTAAATTAATGTTATGAATTGGTTTAACAATTTTACCTTGACGCGTACCTTGTATTGTTAAAACCACGTAAAATGAGGGCGATAAATGTACGTGTCTGCTGTTGTTTCAGAGTTCACTGCTGCACGCCCTGCTGGGAGAGATGCCGTTGGTTTCTGGCTGGTGTCGAACAGAAGGCAAAGTTTCCTTCGCCTGCCAGGAACCATGGATGTTCCCAGCGACCGTCAAGCAGAACATAGTGTTTGGCAAACCGTACGACAAGGAACGTTATGAAAGAGTGGTTCGTGCATGCGCACTGTTGCCAGACTTCCAGCAACTTGTCAACGGTGATGCGTCTATAATAGGAGAGAAGGGCTGCTTGCTGTCTGGCGGGCAGAAGGCGAGGATTAACCTAGCGAGGTTGGTTGGCCTCGTGAAGTATTTACAAGACAAGAAAGAGCTTTGTAAACTAATAACCGATATGGTCGTCTGTACTATAAGGGTTAACAGATAAACGTATAGATTTAAAACTACCTAAATTCAGATACCCTACAAAATATGACGCTGAAGAAATATTTTTGTAATATTTCTTTACATATAAAGGAAGAAAATTATACTTGCGTGTGAAGAAAACTACAGTAGATATGCGTTATAAACTTACCTTGCAAATGTATGGATATCAATAATATTGTACAAGCTTGCGGGCTAGGTACGTTTTGGGATGGATGTCTTTGATAAAATAAAGAAAATAAAGCTAACCTAGTTTATTTACAACTGTATATACAAAAAAATCTATGTCTATAAAGATTTATCACAATAAATGGCAAACAGAAGTAATAACTACTATTTACATAAAGGATTAAAAAAAAATACATCTACACAAGTTATCTGTCTATAGAAAGGTTACTAGTCACTCACAATGGTGGACCCAAAGAAATAATACTGAAGAATCTTTCTGGCCTAGAATCACCTTCTTCCTACTACATGCTGCGGTCCCACTCGCTGGACGCCCTTGAGCAGTCGTCGCAATCCAATACTATCACTTCAGATCACACTAGGCACCTGCCAGCAAAAACTCTCTCGCTCCTGCTGCAGCTCCCCCTTATATACCTCACCCTCCTTCTTCTCGAATTATCTCGGCGGGTCTCTGTTCTCCAACCTCCTGGAAAGATGTCGCTTCAAAG
>PNEQ01112735.1:0-17752 GCA_003012365.1 Medauroidea extradentata
AAAAATTACCAATATATCTCTTCTGGTTCTCCAGAAACCTATGGCACGAAATGTCGAAAATCGTAACTTTGAGAACCTATAATTCTGAAACTAGAAGTTTTAGAAGTTAATCTTTTTGGCACAAAAGCTAGTCTATAGGATACCTATATGTAGGGATAATAATTAGCTATAAAATTTTTCGGGTCCAACAGCCTTAATACAAACTGTTTAATTATTTGAAATTCAATCTTAACGCAGGCAACTATTTTTGTGGTAGTAACAGTTGCAGTGAGTTTTAACTTGTTACGCAATTTTGATTTCCATACTAGTGCTTTTTTGATAAAAATTTGCTGTTCGTCTGAGTATGTATCGTGATCGACTCCATAGTAATTTGGCATATGCATATTTGGTTTTCTGCATTGTGATATCTCTTGTAGTATCACCCATCCGGGCACTGTGTATATGTGGTATTGTTAACTGCCATTTTAACATTTAAAGCAATATTTAATTTTGTTAATTATTATTAACTTCTTTAATCTTTTATTATGCTTTATAAGTGTTTTTAACCCAAAAATGATTTTCAGAATTTTTTTTTTTTTTTGCCCTTTTATTGTACTTTAATATACCAGTAAACTTACTTATGGCTGTATTGATTTCTAAACATCCATCTCCAATGTCTGGAAGAAAGGTTCATCACAAGCTATACAGTCAGTGTAACTTCTGATACTATGTTTTGTTCTATGCAAGTGGCAAAGTATTGTTTAATATGTGGGTAATTGGCAAATGTTACAATGATATTTACAAAATTGGTGCATATATAATGGCAGGTATTTATGGATTATTGTTTAAATATTTATCTTTGTTTGTAATTATAGAACTGCATACATAAATAGTGCATTGCCAATGTTTGTAAGCATTGTGAGTGCTTTAAACATGAGCAAATTTCACATTTTACGTATTTTTCTAAATAGCACATTGAAAGTTCTGGAAATCATCTGTCTTGTATTAGTAAACTGTGTGCAGTGCTCAGTTTTGTATAAAAGAATGTTGTGAAACATACTGATATAAAATAAATTCTGAATCAATAAAACATCATATTTGGATGAGTATAATAAATATATTAAAGTAAATTATATGGGCACATCACTTTTATTACTTAATATTTAATAGTAGGCATTAAACATGGCTAGACAATACAAAATAAAATTGAAAGCTAATAATCTATGAACTTAATTTATTATCAACATTGAAATACATTTATTTATTGTGGTGATTTTTCTGCTATGTTGGTTATTTCTACAAACACTTGCAGTTCAGAGCCTGGTTTTATGATTGGTTTGTCAAAGGTGTTGTGTGTTCTGATGCAGTCACTGTCTTTGTACAAATTCCTACGTAGCTGTTAGCAGTAGTGAAGCGGTAACAAGTTAGTAATGTCTGAAAATTTATTTTCGGTATGTGTGGTCTGCACTGTCAAATATTTTATATTCTGAAGTAGAAGACGTGATGAAAAATTTATGAATTACAGTACATAATGGATAAACTAAACTACCTTCAAGAATGCAGACTCTGTAGGGCATATCATAACTGGTATGATCATAGTTCGTCCAAACTGAGAATTTTAGTGACAGTCATGTTGGTAGCACTGTATACAGTTGGTACCCAGAATGTAGTTTCTGCAAACATGCACATACACACACACACGACACAACACAATCATAGGCACACAGTGAAAAAAGTGGGGGGGAGCAAGGATGGGTGTTATATTGCCGGTTGACAAATAAGAAATATTTCCCGCCCAACAAAGTTGTCCATTTGACATTGTCTTGTTGGAAAACTAGAATTGTTATGCGGGGTTAGCTATTTGCAGATTTAGCTCCTTAAAAAGACTGGGTTTTTGTATTATCCACAAAATTGAATATGCGTGAAGGCTGCTTCTGTCCGTTGTGTGTAATGCAGTATCACGTCTACCTGTATTTAAGAGTCTCACAACTACTATGCAATGCCTTATTAATTATTATTTCTCAGAGGTTCTAAGGGATTATCTTATTTTATTACTTTGAAAACTCATGTTTCTATATTTGTGGTTCTCGAATATGATTGGTTTCCCCCCAGATGTGGTAGCCTGGAAAAGCTGTTTTGAAATCCAGTTTCTATTTCAATGTACCTAATTTTTATACTTAAAGTGACATAATTAGAGTATATACTAATGTGTTGCGCATAGAGTACAGTTTCATGAGGAAAGGAACACCCATAACTTGGTGCAACACACACTAAGGGCTCAGGGAGGTGTTACGTAGGATGCATCACTGCTCTTTTAAAATTCTATTTTTTATTATTGTATCATGAATGAAGTCAGAAGAACTACTGCAATGTCTATTTATAGTAGTGTTCATGATCTTTACATTTTACGATTATATGCTAATACTCGTACTTAATTCTTTGTAAGTGCTAATTGGGTTTTCTCTAATTGGTGAGACATAATGCTATACCGTTCAAAATATTCAATAATTTGGGTGTATTTTGCCTTATAAGATTGTGTATAAAGCAAAGTACACTCCTATTGTCATATTTTTAAATTAATCTTTTTTCATTCTTGAAGAAGGAAGAAATGAACAAGTCATCATGAGGGGTGATAAATGATCTTATAAAAAATGCAGCACAAACTTTTTTCAAAAGTGGAGGGTAAACAGGGCATAATGAAGCTATTTTATTCTTAAAATTTGATCCTGGAATATGCTTAGTGTAAAAGCACCATCAAATATAACTAATAGTAGCCTGTTGTAACACAGGTTTCGAAAGTAGTTTTCGCTACCATAAAACTTGGAACATGTACGACCAAATACCCATTTGTAAATCCATTGTTGGTTGCTGGTGGAGATAGAGCGTGTATAAAGACTGTCCAGAAATGGCGGTATAATAGGCACATTTTGCAAATCCTGAGTGAAAATGGAGACGAAAATGTTATTGGCAGAATGTAGTGTGATGACAGTTTTGTAAACAATGTGACAACACAGCGCAGATTAAGTTTGCTCTAGCGATACACAGACATCTTACTATAGGTGATCAGGAAAAAGTCAGCTTTGAAACGTACCTTTCGAACAAGTTATAATTTTCTGCCACTTGGTAACACAACAATGGAACGAAAGTAATGTTCAAAGTGTTTAGAAACCATGCTATTAAGTTCTGAGATCACAGTAAGTAGTTTTTTTTAATTTATTATTATGCTCTGAAGTGGTCTTCTGTAGGACCTGGCTTTGTTGCGAACCACGTACGCCACTGTTGAGACCATCATATTGTGTGCGGGTTCACACCCGTAACAGTCCAAACACAATTCTACGTTCACTCGACATAACATACGTAAAATAATACCTGGGCATGGAGTGCAAGATGGGACGCCTGGTGTGCTGTGTTGCCACTTTGTGCGTAAAGAAAGTTGTTCTAAACATTTGTCACTAACGCACTCGTCTTCAGTTTACCGGAGTATTCGCGTGGTGTGCTTACAAGTCAGTTTGTGGACAAGCAGCGAGGCCAGAGGCTCGTCAGCTGAGCGACATCTCGTCTGCTGCGCGCATCCAGGCACGTGACGTCCACACCGGCTCTCTAGATATGTATGTGTGTGGCACGCACGTAATGCGGTCCTGGGAGGTACGGCGTGTCGGGAATGTGCGAGCGGTGTCAAGGTCGCGTGCTCACGTGCATCGTAAATGCCACTCTGCTTCTCATCTTCCTTCCCGCCCTCCCCCGTCATGCAGCTGCCTGCAACAACGTTTGATCAGCCCCGGTTTCATCCCACCTCTCCGTTCCAAGCTTGACAACATAGTTCAGTCCTGCCATGTTCTAATTCTTCGAGTTTCGCCGTGAGATTTATTAAAATTTTCGTCTGACATGGTACAGATATTATCATATTCAGTGTTACCAAATTGGCGCACTGTAACTACCTTTCTTAATTTTTGACTAGTTACCTTCAGGAGGAAGATAGTTTTTTTTTTCCCATGGATGGTTGCAGGTATAGTATAAGCCAGTGGCGGATTTAGAAACATATTTGGGGGAGGAGAGGCCTTACGTGATTTTATGGATTGTAAAAAATACCAGTCATCTCAAAAGTGTGGTTTTTTTTTTACTATTACAGAACGTTAAAGATAACATACTTACAAGTAGGACACATAATGTGCTTGGATCATCATAGAACAAAACTCTTAGTTTCCTTGAGGCAACTGGATATACTTTGGCTACATAATGTTGAACACGATTTGTGGGGGGGGGGGGGGGCTTGAGCCCGGTAGGCCACCCACCCTAAGTTCGCCGCTGGTATAAGCAATAGTATACACTGTTCAGACTTAAGTGAGCACTACTTAAATTTTTCATTTAACTATTTTGCAATCATCAGTAATACTTTTAACATGAAACTTCCCTAAAATGATAAACTAGTGTGAACATTTCACCATTCACAAAACTTAACAATTTTTGGCCTGAATAAAATACAGCTCTTTTATATAATATAAGTGTTTGGGGAGTGCTCAGTTTGAAGTGAACAGACTGTAGTCCAACAGCGCCAACTGTTTGCGGTATAAGAAACTATTCCCTCAGCCTTGTCTAAATATATAACATTGCAGAACATTGGTAGACCAACTTTAATGCAAAGTGCCATTATTACAAAATTGTGTTTACGGATCCCTCTTAACATATCGCAAGAGATAGTGGAAAATATAGCTAGGATCTTTCCTGTCAAGCGTTTTCACATTGTATGATTGGAAGATTGTTATGTAGTTGTTTTAAGAGGAATCATAAATATTGAGTAGCGGCAAACCAGAGTTATCATTGCCCCTGTCAGATGATCACACATCAATAACGAAAATGTCAGATATGGACATGTTATATTCGAGCCTAGCAAACACTCGACTTTTTCCTTGATTAATCACAGTCCCTACATATCGCCACGACCTCGCCTCCAAACAAAGGCAGAAAATAATTATTTTATTCCTGTGCCATATGGGTATTGTTTAAATTATAGGCTTTCTACAGCTCGTGAATTTTCTGCCGCATAAAAATATTTTTCCTTCTAAGGTCACTTTTTTTCTCTCACTGACAGCAACTGAAGCCACTGCCCCCCTGCCTCCCCTTTTCCCCAACTGCAGCTTGGACCCTGTAACTGGCGAGTTGGGATTAGGCGCCTGTGTGGCAGAATCACGACACAAGCCATTATCAATGTAATCACGTTCTCCTGGTTTCTACCGTTTTTTTACATCGCAATATGCTTTGGAAATACTCAAAATTTTCACCGGTGTGAATTATCAAACATAATCATGGATAGACATTTGGTTCATTGTTCATTATTAACAAGTTTTACATTATTGTAGTTGGGGTTACTTTGCCATATTATGGGGTAACATTACACCACAATTTTTCGATTAAAATAACTGTTAGCGTCTTCTTAAAGGTATTAAACTTTCACAGTATTTAGCAGTCATAAACGTCATTACTTTACTGTTGTCTTGGTGGTGGTGTAAAGTTACTCAGGACCCAGGGTGGTGCAAAAATAACCTCACTTCACGGTACTTGACACCATAATAGTTGCATATTATTAAATGTTCGTTATGTTCTCAAGTTATGTACAGAGTTAGAACTGTCTTTGCTAGGCAAGTAAAAGTGTTTAATTTTGTAAAAACTAAACGAACTGAAATAAAAGTAAAACAAGTTAATTAATTTACATTTCACCGGCTTTTAATTTTAAGAGTGTTTTGTTCTGTCGCCCACTGTTTGGCATGTTCCCATAATTTTTACTTGTTAGTATGAATGAAAATTTGTTAGTTTGTTTTATTGCATCAATATGAAATTTTTTTCTGTAGTCTACATAATTGTACAAAGATATTGGCCAAGTCATATAAATTATGTAATATTAAGTTATATATTTATGTACTAGGATAGTATTTCACTATCTTCATTCCTTGCATGAAAAAATATTCAGTCACCATTGGTTGACTGACCATGTCTTCATTAATTCGAAACAAATACTGCATATGCATTGTATTATATAAGTACGTATGTGATTTAATGTTTATGATCTAAGTACTCTTCTGAAAAAAGCATGTTTGGCAAAAAAAGGCCTTCAATTTTTTTTTTTAATTTATTTTTTTTTTTTAAAAGGTTAGGATCTGAGAAAAACAGTTCTTGTAAATGTTTCGGCAGTTTGTTAAAAATGTGACTACCAGAGTAGGTGTGCCCTTTGTGTACCAATTTTAAATTTACGGAGGGCATGTGTATGTTTTTTTATTTCTAGTGTATTGTTTGTGAAAGAATTCATTTAGCTATAAAATAGTATTGTTCTCGGACAGAAATAATAGTGAATACATGTAGGCCTATTCACATTAGAATGCCAAGATTTTGGTGCTTTTAAAAAGTGGTCTAATTCTTTATATGTTGCACTACCTATAGTGCAGGCATGACAGTTGCATTTTTAATGTTCATTTAGGCTGCAGTCAGTCAAACCAAGGATATTAAATCTTCTGCTGCGGGGAAAAATTTTAACTATGCCAATAAATTGTAAAAATTAAAAAAATTTTTTTTTTAATAGTTTAGTTTTAGTTAATTTTAAGCAAGAAAATCATGTACGTCGTATTTATAGAGTCATTTAATTCAATGTTCGACTAAAGTTGTGTGTCACAGATAGGCAATATTTTGTATGTCCGACTATAGTCGAATGTTTCATTAAAACTACTGTGGGACTGATTGTGGCCTAAATACACGTTAAATGGTGAACTGCTATGCCTGTACTGTAGGTAGTGCAAGTTACATTGAATTTGCGATATAGTCGTAAATTCTATATTTTTTCTCAGAATTTCATAAAAGCGAAAAATAAAATCTGATATGGCGACTGAAACCGAGATTTAAATTCGTTCACGTGGCAAAAAACATACTGTATAGTGTTAATTTTATAGACGTTTTTGAGACTACATTTTCCACTTGGCAAACAATTTTTTAACTCGCATAGTTTTACCATAGTGACATTACAGTAAAAATTTGCAATTTACTGGAACATAGGAATAACTAAAACAAAGTGTCTTACTTAAATGAAATAATTTACACTGAGATTATGTACTATGGGCAATATGCTAAAATATTTAAAAACAAACAAAATGAGATTCCTTTGTATTTAAAATAAAATCTGAAATGATAATTTACTTTATTTATGGCAATTTTTTAAAAATACAAAAGGACTTTGTTGTGTGTTTGAAAAATCTTAGCATATTGCCTATAATATTTAATTTCAGTGTCGGTTATTTCATTCGGGTGATTCACTTGGTTTTTTTTACTACTATGTTCCCGTAACTTGCAATTTCTGACTATGGAAAAACTGCGAGAGCTAAAAATTTGTTAAAAGGGGAAAATGTAGTCACTAGTAACGTCTATAAAACGAACACTATGTCGTGGAAATATAAAATTATGCATTTTTGTCGCGTGAGCGCCCTTAACTTGTTGGCTTCACTCGGAGTTCGGCGCAGTCCGGAATTTGACTGTGAACGCTACAAGGCGGGCGTGAGGAAGTAGCGTGTATTGGCCACGTGACAGCTCACCAATACAAGGCTGGCACGTAAAGTTGTCGGGTGATGAAGAGAAGAGAAGCCTTTCCAACAGTTCAGTTCTCTGCCCCACTACCCCATCATCCACTTGCTGCCTCGCGGGCTGGAGTACAAAGGTACCGAGCGAGAGAGACAGCGGGGCAGGATCTAGAGTGTTATAAGGGTGGTGGGTGGGGACTGAAAGGGTATAACAACAAACCCCCTTTCCCCTTCCCAAGGCATTCCCGTGAATTTCATTCAAAAAGTTGTGGCTTCCCGCGCTCTACTCTCGGTTCGCCATCATATTGCAGAGATGGCACATCGAGTCGTTCAAAGAACCCTATACGGCTGGTGTTTGAACACTGTTGTTGCGTGTTGCTTGCAAGTTTTTTATAAGGTATACTACTAAACGTGTGTTCGGTATCTTTATCAACGGAAAGAAAACGCATTAAGGAAAATATGCTTGTTTTTTACCTATCCTGCTAACAAACCTGGTTTCGGGGCGGGGCACTTCAATATGACAAAAAAAAATGCATTTTAAGACGGCTCTCAAGTAAAAAATACCAACCGGAAAAGTATAACAAAAAAAAAAAAAGAGAAGCATACACTGGACTTTAATACGTATGTTTCATAAATAAAATACTGTGTGGCGCGAAAAGAACGCATGGATTTCAAACATGTATAATTGTATTTATTTTGATCTCATATAAAATGTACTCGCATCACCACAAGTTGTTAATGTACCCAATTAATAAATTGTCACGTTTCCTCGTGTTTTTCACGTTTTAAAGATAACGTCAGGCAGATGGCGGCCTTCTTCGTGAATACTCTTTAAAAGTCTTTCTTCGAAATCGTTATCACATTCGTCAATGTATGGTATCGTGTGAAACAGCGGCAATTCCTTCACGTTTTGCAACTTTCAGATCAGTTAGTATACCGTAAGAGGTTTGTTGCAGTTCACTTAATTTTTAAGTAACCTCATAATGGACATCGCCGAAACGTGAGATCAAGTGTTTGGGAGACATTTCTTGAGCAACTGCCATGTTGGCTGTGGCGCCATCTTGTTGGAACCGCATGTCTGTCAAAATTCGTCCCTAAAGTGTCCAATTGTGGGCGCACGAAATTGCGTCGTATTTCAACATATCGTGCAGCATTGACTGTTTTAGTTACACTAAGGCCCAATGATTCCCACTTTGGACACACGACACCACACCGTCACTTTTGCACTGTACAGTGGTTTTGATGCAATATTCTTGTGGGTTGTTTGCTTCCCTATAGCGGCACTTTTGTTTGTTTATGTAACCGTCTAGGCACACCAGTAACAAGAACATCAAGTATTGTCTCACAAAACAGTCTCCGTTCGCCGTAATAACGCTCGTTGGTCTTCTGCATGATCATAAATTGGTACGTATGAAATTGTAACTCATCCTTCAGGATGCGCTGCAGCGAGCGACGAGACAAGCCCAGTGGACTTTAGAGAACAGACGCTCTCACTACGTCGACATTTTCCAGCGTTCACACCGTACGAGGACGACCAGGCGACTTCTGCTTCGTGACTAGAGCCAGTGATTTTTGGTTAAAAGAACTCTGCAACAATTTGTTTCAATGTCTTATGTGAACACCTGTTTCTCTGCTTCATGGTCAGTTATTGGAAGTTTTTAACTTTCGCCGTCTCGGGTTCCTACCCGCAAATCACGGACGTGTGGTGTCGCGGTAACATTGTTCTGGTTGGTGCAGTCAAATGAGCCACGCCTCTGCCCTATATTATTCCGCCAATAACCACGAACCAGAGTTTCTGGCGTGCACGTAAGGCATTGAAACAAGTTGTTGTTGCATAATTCTTTTCACCAAAAATCACTGGCTCTAGTCATGACTGTTCTAGTTCCATAAAATATTTTTGCATTTAATAAAAAGTGCTGAATTTTGAAATGAAAATTTAAAAATTTCAACCGTTTTTTTTAAATACAAAAATATATTTTTTCTTTTTGGTTTTTATGTGTCAAATCATAGCCTACAACATTATTATACACTGCTAATTTTGTCGGTTTGGTATGTCAGTTGGTTTTGGTGGCAAAACCGTAAAGTGCAAATTTTGACGTTTATCACTCATTACGCAAAAACTATGAGGGATACAAAAATTTCCTAAGAAGATTTAGGCACAATATTTTGTTAAAAATAAGAAATGAAACATCTGGTACAAATATAAAAATATAAAAAGACGTTGAAAACTGATGTGAACCGTGCCCCGTGTAAGAAAACGCACGCTCAACACATTCCCTTGCGCCCAGTGAGGACGTCTCCGTATTGTTGTACACTTGTTCCATTCTGGGCAACTACTGAATGGTCAAATAAGTAATATAGGGCCTAGGTACTTAAAAGTAAGGCTTTTATTTTCACTCTCTTCCTCATTTTCTGAAGACCTGACAAGAATGTAGCTGCGACTACGTACCAGTGTTCTCTGCACACGTGACCTGGCAGGTAGAACAGCGGTCACTCTGATAGGAACCATGTGCAGTTTAACATTCCCGTCAATACGAATCCTTCAGCGGGAACTGTCGCCAATATATTCCCAGGCGTTAGATGTTGAAATTAGTGAAGTTCAGCCAGTTTTTGTTCTATTTAGAGGTCAGTGTTTTTACTGTTGAACTATTCAACTTGACCCTGATATGTTGACAGAAATACTCACATTCCATACAGTGATGGAATGGTACTTAATAAACAGAACACACCGAATACCTACAACGTCGCCAATAGCTTGTGTGTCTCGAAATGTAATAAGTGTGTATAAACAAAACTACGATAGAGGCGTGAGTTGAACTTTACTTGGTAAGGCGGTTATGAAAACGTAGTAGGTATAATCCTTCACGGTATCATTGGTCACGTGACTGGATCTATTCAGTCGTTGGATGCTTAACGAGTGGTCTTAAATCCGAAGAGTAGTATGTATCTTGGCGGCCTTTAAAAAAATACATATGTCAACATCTGCAGAAGTGGTAATTTTAATCGCCGATATGGCAGACCGGTGTTATTAGACCAAGCTAGATCAGTGCAGAATATACTTTTCTACTGGTACAATTTACCTATAACAAATGAAAGTTTAAAATGTATATGTTTAGAACACCTGATTATTACTAATTGAAGTTTATCCCATACCTGAATTACGTTCCAGGCGAAATTTTCATTTGATAAACTGCTCCAGATTTATCGTTCAACAAAAATGCTACGATCCAACATCGTACTTTCTGTGAAAATGCATTCAAGCCCCTTATAACATATTTTCATTTACGTACATATGTGGGAGTTTGTGTTTGATTACGTTTTACGCGTTCTGTCTTGTATATCATCTATTGGCGGCTCTCCACTCTGCTCCCGAGTAGGTTAGATCTGAGTGGATTCGACAACGAAATCGAGTTGAATATTTAGAGGTCTTGAGGGCCGGTAGATCTTTATCGCATGACGTACTTGATCGATTTTAGAGGAATGTCTACGATATCGAATAGATCCGTTCGTGGGCATTCAAGAAAAACCTCTTTAAGTCCGTAAAATGAAATTATGAGAAAATTGGATTTTTATATTCATATGGGTTTGTAAAATATTGTATAGTATATACGCATAAAACTGGACCTGTGACAGATTAATATCTAATTTTTCTATCAAGCTGGACTTATTGAGTTTTCCTTGTACGCCCGCGCGTTGTAGTTTTCATTAGCGCCTGTAGCCGCGTTGTATAATTTAAAAAATAATGATTCAGCATCTTTTCATAGTTAAAATCGGGGGAGTCACTGATGGAAGCCGTGGCATGCGCTTAGTGGCGATGTGATGTTGAGATGCACATGCCAGTGTAGACCTTATCGACATCTTGCCTCTGGTTTTCAGATATGGGTAAAGCTTCATCACCTTAGCAATTGGTGGAAATATACTACAATTCGCTTAAGGCTCGTTTTCAGTCGCTATATTGAATTTAATTATTTTTCGCTTTAATGTGATTGTGAGAACGAAAATGTTAAGTCGGCGACTGTACCACAAATTCTATTTACCTTGAGATACAATACAAACATGGCAATAGAGCTAGAAATGTATGGTTAGGTCGCAATTTGTCGGGAAAATTATGAATACAAAAAAATTTGCCACTCGCAATGCTGCGTAAATGTATTATGTTAACAGCTAAATCTCAAGGCCTGCACTGTAGCGAAATGTAAATAGAATTTGAGGTATAATAGCATATTTAACATTTTCTTCTTATAGAATAAAAAAAAAAAAATTCTAAAATTCAATATGGCGACTGAAACCAAGCCTTTAAGGGAAATAAACTAACTGGCGTCCTGAAACAAATGCTTATTTACCGTGAACAATCTGTGATACCACGGAACATGATTTGTGGAACCAGAAATGAAGGAAAAAGGAATAATGGAACGAAGTAACGGTTTTTTCGAAATAGCTGATATGGAAACTATGAAGAATTCAAATCTTGCAGTGGAGATAGCACTACCCTACAACCACATACTTTATTTAGTATCTGGCTTCTCCCTTGTGTAATGGGGTGAATGCGAGGTAATAAATAAATGTATCTTTAGTAAATGGTTTAAACAATTTTTTTAAATCTCGATGCTGTACTTCGCCAACAAACTAACCTCCCGCACGAGTTAAGCTAGACTACGAGTTGCAATACAATAAGCATATTTATCACAATTTTCTACTAGTGGTCACCTTCCAAAATATTTCGCGCGAGTATCCAGACATACTATACAGAACGTCCAGAAATAAACGTGTAATAAGCTCAGCACAGAGAAAGTTTCCTCGTGCATTACACGTCCAGGTATTGTTTTGTATGTTACATCTAATAAAAATGTAGAATAATGTTTTCGATTGCTCGGGATTTGAACCTGGTCAGGACAGTGATAGTAATTTAGTATACAGGATGTTACAAAAAGTTACATGCATTTACCCTCCGCCGCATGGAATCCCTGATGAACTCTACCATGGTAATTAAGCGTTTCCGGACATATGTCCATATCACATTTTCTTCCTGTGTGTGTGTGTGTGTGTGGAATGTTTCCTGGAAGTTTGGCCGTACCTTTTTGTAACATCTTGTATCGACAGAGTGCAAAAGGAGAAACATTCCGTGCTGTGTTGCCACATTGTGCATGTAAAATGTCACCGTACAACATTTTGCCACTAATGTTTTCGTATCCAATTTATCCCAGGATTCGCTTGATATGCTTACTATGCAGCAGTTTCTGGAAAACCTGTATAATGTGAATTGCTTAATGTCATGACGCATGTCCTTTAGCAGTGACCTGTGTGTAATTTTTTTTGACGCTATTTTGGCCGGGTAATGGAATTTCGCTCACAGATTGCACATTAAATCAGTAATGATGTTATCGTGTTATTTACTCATTCACTCTATCTAATATTACAGCTAACCGACGGCGAATTTAGTGAGTTTTAAAGAGAATGGATGCGATTAAATTACGCTCCACGGTAGGTTTCATCATCCAATGCAGTAATTACAGTGTGCCGCCAATATCGATGTAGGATTCGCACTGCAAACAAAATATTTTATGCTGATCTGCGAGCAATTTAACTGAGCATCATATTTTTTCCGTACGCCTTCCAACAGTTCCATAAAATTTCACAGTCTTCTGATTCTTCCTGATTTAAAAATTCTCAAACTATTGGGTTTTCCGCAATAACCTTGATAGTTTATGGCGACTAACAAATTTACATCGTTTTGCTGTGTGAACTAAATGCCGGAATCAGTATTTACAGTATTACTCATTGTGTATCGTTTGGAAAACAGATTCCTACTAAGATGTTTAAGCAAGAAGGTGAATGTATGTAACGCCGTGGAGCTAGAATTAATCATCAGTAGTTTGTTTAACCAATTCATGTCATATGGCCATGTTGAAGTTATCTGAATTGTTACTTTATCCGTTTTATCTCGCGTAAATTATGTTTGGTAGTTTTAATATCTTGTTGCAGTAAACATAACCAAATAAAAAATAGTAAGTAACATCTCAGTTTAATCGTGCTAAATCACTAATTGGTAAGTAACCAATTGGAACCTGTGTAATATGCATCTTTGCCATTCATAGTGACTAAATAGAATCCACAATGTAAATTCTTATATTAGAATAGTCATAGAGATTCAGTTGAAATTTAATTGTATTCAGAATTTTTTGAATAATCTTACCCAATCACAATTATGTGTTTTATGAATTTTATATTTAACTAGCCGGCCGGCAGCGGCGTTGCCGCGTGAAATTATGTAATGTAAATAGTAACTATGAATAAAATATGTGATGAAGGCATTTAACAGCTAGCGTACTCAATAACAGTGAACTATATTTGTCTTGGCTAATTGTAAAGAGCGCGCGCAATATGCTCGTATGATGTCATAGTAATTCCCATCGCAAAGTCTTGCACGGGATACGAACCCGTAACCCCACCCCTTCCACACCACGAACTTTATACAATACCTGAGTGAATGTTAAAGGCATGCCGTGATAATTCTTTCGTATGTAGTGGCTACAGTCCAAAGAGGTTTTATTTATGAGTAGGTTGGCAAAAAGAAACTAGTGTTAAATTATTTCTCCGTGGTCATTATCTTTTTTCGGGAGACTGTAACATTTTACTGCTTTTCACCTACTTAATTTTCGAATTTCATAAAAACCTTAATATTATTTGTAGATATTTACATAAGCTTAACTCATATCAAAAAATCATCTCGATATCTCAACGGGTATAAGCTGTACGTAATATGATTATTTGAAATCACATTAAATTTTTTTATGCTTTAAAGGACGAATTTCAAAAAATTCCTAAAATTACTTTTTTGGTATTTACGTAAGATTTATTTTAAAGCAAAAACCATTTCAATATTTCCACTGGTTTAGGAGATAAGTGGGATGAATTAAAAACACGTTTTATTTTTTAAAGAGCTTTCAAAGACCAATTTCGAAAAATTGTAAAAAAAAATACTCTTTAGATATGTACTTAAGCATCAATTTATAGAAAAAAATCACGTCACTATCTGAAATGGTTTAGGCGAAGTTACGGATTAATGAAGATCACATTTTACAGCTATTCACCCCCTTAATTCTCGAATTTCGCAAAATCGAAATATTTGCAAATATGCATTTCTTTGGGCAATATTATGAAGTTAAAATATTTATGATAGAATTCCCGGTTAATGAGTCAAGGATTCTTTTAAAACACATTTCATGTCTTTTCACCCCCTTAATTATCGAATTTCTAAAAATCCTTTGTTATTGGGTGCCTACGGGGAAGGGGAAGTTTCCCTCAAAATTTCATGGTTCTAGGTCTAGCAGTTTGGGCTATGTGTTTATGAGTGAGTGAGTGTGTCAGGACACTTCATTTTATATATTAAGACTAGCAGTCCCCCGCGGCTTTGCTCGCGAGTATTATTCGCAACTGCTGATAATATTTACTTTAATTGAAGAACCTATTTGTACTCAAGATTGGTACTTCAGTCATCAAATGTTAGAATGTCCAAGCGGCTAGTTATGCAGCAGGATAAGTAGCTATAGCTGTCCACGCGAAAAGCAGTCTTAAATTTGTCCCTGACATTAACGGCGACTTCGCCTGGACCTTATTTATAACCCTGCCAATTTGACGTTGAGGGGGTAATTACAGACACCTAAGGTAAGAGGTGAATCGAATGAAAAACATCTTATTTACCCTGTATACATCCATTTGTGACGGTGCCCTCAATTACATATTTTCAACATATTCACTGGAACTTTATTGCTTTTACAAAGTTTCAGTGGGTAAAGGTTTCACGGAAACGTATTTGGTAAAGCAAACTTAATATTATTTAGATGATATATCGTCGTTTTATTGCCAAAAGTGAACCCAGTCAAAATTAGATAAAATGATAAAAATGCTAGGAATATGTATAAGTATATTGTTCACGAACAATTGCCCAAGTTTTAAGTACATTCGTCATTTCGTCACAGTATAGAAACGTACCACATTTTTGTTAATATCTACAATTTAATAGTGTTTTTAAACAAAATAACATTAATGACTTAATCACTTATGGCAGTATACCGACGATATGCCAGCTGATGTTGTAGAGGAACCTAAGTGTAAAGCGTACTGCAATTTTACCCCTTTTAAACGACTACATGTAAATTGCACTAATTCTATCTGCCTTGTAGTTATTGTGTGTCAGAATTGAACGTTCGCACGTAGCTTTTAACGGAATGCGAGCCCAGGGGGCTTATTCTGAGTTTCGTGGTTACGAAGCAATAGTCGGTATGAAGCAACTGTGCCGCGGCCTACTGAAAAAGTCGTTTCCCTTCCAGTCCACAAAATCCGTATTCAGAGTTTTAGTCGGCACGAGGGCCAGCGCGTTCGGGTATCTTCGGCTCTAACGACTTTTTCAAGCAGCGTGCCAATATGGCGGGCACTGCAACATTCAGGTGTATATGACCGTTTTTCTTAATTTTAGGCGTTTTCATGAACTTATGCAAGTGTCAAATAATAGATAATATTAATGTTGATAACTTAAAAACATTTCCTCAGCTCAAACAGGTAATAATACGCAATTGAACGTTTTTCGTTTAAACACCGAAGCATTCTTCTCATATTTTCTTTTTGGAATTTCTTTCGTCGTGCAGTGATAGCGGAGTGGTAAAGCGCGCATGTTTGTTTTTAGCTGTGGTAGGATTTGAGGTTCAAATCTCAATCGATTGTTTACTTTTTTTTTAAGTTGTTTTATATGATGTGTTATAGCCGTACGTGATTTATTCTTTTGTAATAGATTGTTTATTTCATGTAGAATTTTTGTTTCACTTAATTTACTGTTATTATACAATCTTGACAGAATGGAGTGGATTGCTAACAAACGTAAATATTTTTAGTACATAATAATTATAAAACCTGTACAAAAAGCGTCCTAGATAGTATATTTTTTATTGAGTTGACTAAATGTTCAAAGCTTAGTCTACAGTATTTACGAAGATGTGCATTTTCAGTTCGTATTTTCAATTTTTTTTTTAACTGTGGGAAAATAACAGTAATTATGTCCTAACTTCAGACATGTGCAAGTGTTTCCAATAGGCTCTATTGATCGGAAAAAAATATATATGCGTGTTTGTTATTATTATTATTATTATTATTATTATTATTATTATTATTATTATTATTTCACGTAACGTATGCGTTTCTATACCATTCGTCCGATTTCGATTAAATTTCGGTGGGTTATGCGTGCACCCTCGAAGGTTACTGACAGAAAATTTTACATATCATGGAGGTAAGAATAGAATAACATGTTAACAGTTATTATAAAAGAAAGGGAGGGGAGTGGCGAAACAGAGCAAGCAGAACGAGGGATACAAAAATTTAGCGAAACACTTTTAAGTGTTCCTATAATGGCCATTAACGATGAGTAACACAAATTTTCCTATTGTTTAGAATTTTCCAAAATTTAAAACCACGCGAATGAAGTCGCGGGCAAAAAAAAAAATAACATGGATGGGTGTGTAGGCCGATTTCTGTGTGTGTGTGCGCGCGTATGTGTAAAAGCAATGTTATAACAACATGGTTAAGTTTTTAACAAAGAAGTTAATTATCTATACATGTAAACTATAATTTTAAAAAGTAATAAAAAAACCACGGAGTGACCGGGATTTGAACCACGAATCCAAAAAACAATCGAGTAGGCTAACTCACGCCGCATCCAACTGAACCAAATTCACATACTTCGTGAATGCTTTCAAACAATTAAAATTATAGATTCAACGAATATCAAATATAAATGCGTCTTTTGTTTTCTAGCTGTTTACTTATTTAATCTCATTACGTGTATTTGCTAAAGGATTGTTTTGTTCAACATTTTCTCACGTTGCTAGATATCTCGTAGAAGAGACTTGTCCGCACAGGAGTACACAAATAAGAAGAAAATAGTTGTGGATATTATGGCAGTTCGGTAAATTATTATTTCCATTTAATTAAGCCGAGTCGTTGATATAGAAACATTTCCTTTCCTTGTGTAAGTATAGCAGATATAACTACAACGTCGCCATATACCCGCCATTGCGAGTTACCGACGAAATTCAGCCTTTCCAACTGCTCGCGAGCAGTTGGTAAGTTCCTACCGGACTCGTGACGTCAAACGACCCCCGTTTTAAACTTAGAATACCAAACAGTCGTTTGGAACCGACTATCGCTCAGTAACAACTTTTTTC
>PNEQ01112736.1:0-17753 GCA_003012365.1 Medauroidea extradentata
ATTTTTGAAATTTTTTTGAAATTTTCGAAATTTTGGAAAATTTTGGTAATTTTACACTCAAGGTCAAGGTCAGGGTCAAGGTTAAAGGTCAAGGTCATCCAACATGGCGGCCGGGGACGTGACGTCACAACATGGCGGGTGGTGCCACACTGTGCCACCCACCGGCTCCATGTCCCAGAACCGGCATAATCATACTACTTGTGATGTCTAAAAAAACGTTAAATAAACTATTTTAAATCTAAAAAATTTTAAAAATTATGCGATGAAACTTAAAAAAACCCTAGGTAATGATATCAGCAAACTTTATAAGGAAACATGTACATATAATGATACATTTGTTAAGTGTAATCCGTTGCGCTTAAATTAAATTAACTTACAAGATTTCGGTACCATTACACGAGAAAAGTTTGGTTCAGAAAGTCGGTAAACTTATTGCCCAAGGTTGCTGTTTTTTTTTTTTTTTTTTGCTATTGAAAATTGGCTTCGAGAAACCTAAAATTTTAAACTGATTATTTTTTAACTCTGAATTGCGTAGATGCTACGCCCTCTTAATTTCCGTTTGTAATATTTTTTTGTGTATTAATATAGATTAGATATTTTAGAGAGGAATTATTACATAAAGCTTTGACGAGCGACCCCTGTCCGAAAATGTTCCATTCTTGCGACTATTTTGTGATACGCGACCCATGACCGAAAATGTTCCGTTCTTGCGACTATTTTGGAGGCGGAGGAAAATTTTCATGCAAGAGTTCTGGCTACAGCAAAACTTACTAAGTACTCGCTAAGCAACTCTTTGAACGGGATGTACTAAAAATATATTCATGGAAGATGCAAATTGTGCAACAAACAGACGGTTCGCCACTTTCAACAGATCTTATTAAATGAAGTGCCTCCAGATGAAGCGGTAACACTTCATTTCGTCGAGAACGCTAGTCGGGGCTCGAGCCTCGCCGTCTCCCACGATTACGTGGAGATCTGCAACCCGCATGACCCCCCCTCGATACATTGACCTACAACACGTTTGGCGCAATGAAAGCAAGGCAAATGTATTCAAGCCTCTTCTACGACTGTAAAAATATTAACGTTTTTGATTCATAAAATAAGTTTATTTACATTTGAAAGGAAAACATAATTGAGAACTACTGAATTATTTTTAAACGCATAGTCGTAAATAAATGGAATGTATTAGTTTACTTATTTCTTATAATTAATGTTTTCATGGCAGAAAGAAGCTGAAAATAGTTTACCCTACTGTAAACGTTTCAAAATATCGTCTTCACTTGCGTTGTAAATGCACACATACTTTTGAATTAAACATATGAAATAACATTTGTGTCTTACTATTGATTTCTCAAGATTTGACATTCACAGAAAGTCTATTAATTCATTTTGACCTTTTAGACACAAATATCACCAGCATAACACAATAAGTCAATACACTATTCATTAAATGTCACTGTTTTAATTACTTTGGGCTGTTTGACTTATCTCGTAATAAAATAACACACCGCATATTAACAAAATGGCGCGCAGAATGTTCGTATTTGTCGCAACCACGGTCGTAGAAGAACAGGTCTGGACAATCGCCTGGATATTTTATCCCCTTGTTGTTTGGCAGTAGTTCACCAAGTTACCGATAATATGTGTTTTATTGGCGATGATGTTAGGGCGGTCGGACTAAACTCCGCCCACTTCCTTTCCACTAAGATAAACAATTTAACAAAACGTATTTATATCAATTGATGAAATACTTCCTTCACTCACAAATTAAAAAAAGGCTCCAGCAATCTTTATTTTCTTTATAAATTTAACAATGGAAAAAAGTGGGCGGAGTTTGAGTCCGACCGGCCGGATTACAGCGCCAAAAAGTACGACATTCTCGGTAACTTGACGAACTACGGTCGTCACGTCACTTCGTATGTTCGCTGCCATGGCCGCGCCTTTGTCAGAGAGAACTACACTTTTTGTTCTCCAAGGTCTCGAGTTACCACCAGCTTTTTCGTTCTGTTATCTTGAGCGTGTTACGTTTTCATATGAGACGCCGATACACGCTCACGCATCATACTTCTCCGAGACACACAACACGAACAGTAGGATTGTAATCTTGTACAATTTGTTCAGATATAGGTTTGTTTATTTCAAGACATTATTCGCATGTATACTCATAATTAATGCATCTATTAATTTTAATGGGTTGTCATATAGGACCAGATGTCACGTGCGAAACATTGCGTTGGTGTACGATTCATATTATTTTATTTAAATAATGTATCTTGTATTAATAAAACTGCAAAAGATCTTTACCAATATAAGCGCGATTCAAGAGAACCCCAAACAGAGGTCCAAATTTACATTATTTTTACCCATCCCAGTGGTCATATTTCTGCTTAGGCCGTGTAAGCACATGTGTTGACAATTGGCACCTAACTATAAATCGAATTTAATGTTCGGGGCAAGTTTATATAATGTACTACTCTGTATTTCTTTCTCTCGTTTAATTTCGTTAAATTGTTCTAATTTTTCCCAAAAAAATATACTTATGAAAAGGTCAACTAGACATTATTTCATCTACTGAGTATGAAATGAGATCGTAAATTTATTATATACAACTTATTTATCTACTATTTTTGTAGACTTCTCCAATAACCTCGCCTATATTTTACGTTCTTTCTATCTTTTTTATGAGCTAATAGTTTGAACAAAAATTAGATACAGCAATCTTTAAGGAAATTATGTATGAAATAACAAAGTACTACCGTAAACACGCGTGCTTGATTAGCTTGAATCTTCTAATGACAATATATACCTAGTATAAATACCACATGTACCCACGTGCAAATGTTATCGAAAGTGTTATTACTTCTGACATTTAGTCGGTTATCCCACTAATTAAAACCAGATTTAAAATACAGGTTTCTGTATTATGAATACGGGTTGTCAGACATTAAGTAAGTTATTATGCCACAGTTCAAAATAATTATACCACACCACTGCAGACAAAACTAGCTACACTGAAAAGTGAAAACTGATAAAGCATAGAAGCTAATATTTATAATTTACAATCGTAAGAAGACAATAGTCGGTTCAGGATAATGTAACCACTCATAAATGCCCTGCTGAATTTCTATTTTCCACCTATTTATAACTTTCCGCGCTTATCAGCTAACACCGAAACCTGGCTAACCTCTCTGAACACGTCACTTAATGTTTGCTCGTGTAAGACAAATTCTGCAGTTGGTAGGAACCTACATACTTTGATAAAAAAAAAAATAAGTTTATTAATCATACAAAATACAAGTATGTCGATTTCAGTTAGATTTATCTCAGTCTTGTTTTATTAAAACAGGAATACACGCGGATCTATATTCTGTAATTCGCGGCAAACCATAGAAGCAGTAATGCACTGCAAGTGATATTGTTGAAAGGTTATAACTGTAGTGCTCATTTTATCCTGAACAATATACAGGCATACCTGAGTTTTAAAGCGCCTTACGAAATAATTCTGTTTACTCCACATATTCCATGTCACAATAATATCGAGACATTGCACACGGCAAATTACGA
The DNA here is from genome assembly GCA_003012365.1 of Medauroidea extradentata. NCBI lineage: Eukaryota > Metazoa > Arthropoda > Insecta > Phasmatodea > Phasmatidae > Medauroidea > Medauroidea extradentata. The sequence continues at coordinate 3,565 of PNEQ01112736.1, forward strand.
AGCATGCGATTTGTTGAGGTAGGCTATCCAAAGTAAGATGAGCACTTTCAGAAATCTGGAAATTATGAACTGATTTGTATCTATCAACCACTTGTTTGTCTAAACGTTAGTGTAAGTAAGAAATGTATAGGATAGTTACAATAAAATGAACACTTTTAAAGCACTAGTTATTTTTTTATTTCGTCCAATTTAATTATTCTGACATACGCTCATATGAGTAACAAGCACATTAACATGGATTCTAACATACTCTGAGGTTACATTAAAACACGTTATATATACATAAATGTACATACACACGACCGTATTCTTGACAAGGCCGTATGCCATAAACAAGGGACCGCGGTAATGTGGTTGTCAGACCACTCATCTTCTTCCACCGAGAATCTGGTTCCATACTCGGTTGGGTCGCCCCATGGGTGTGTTGTGAGTTTTCTCAGGGTACTCCCATTTACCTCATCCTTTCATTCGTTGGTCTCATTATACTCAAGTCATATATCCCTCATCAGGACTCCAGACCTCGAAGATAGCATCTGACCAATATCTCTCCTCTTATATTACCATAGGCTGTCTATGGTTATATGGAGAGCATGGGGAAGAGTCACTGTAATTTACAAAGTATCACAAATGAGTTATTTGCATATTAAGATAAGATAAAATTTCAGACTGAAATTTAATTAATATCCTAATTTTGTTTATAGTGTATGTTTTCACTATTGTATCTAATGCAAAATTAGCAACTACACAAAAACAAAACACAAAAAATATGTGCAACAGGTATTAAAAACGAGAGGTGTCGCGGTAACTTTGTTCTGATTGTCACAGTCAAATGAGCCACGCCTCTTCCCTATTATAGTCCGCCAATAACCACGAACAAGAATTGATGGTGTGCACGTAAGGCATTGCAATAAGTGGTTGCAATTTCTTTTCACCAAAAATCACCGGCTCTAGCAATAAAGAATGAATGTGTGGCTTGCCATACAATCATTACTGAACTGTGCTGCCATTTGTCGTTTTATCTCTTGTGTCGGAATGTTCAGTATGGAATTATCATTGTGTTCCTGTATAAAACTCAAAAATTGGGGTTTTCTCATGCGCCTCGTGTATGTGGATATGTTTATATTCATATACTCCATTGTGTCTGCAAGCTTATTTATAAATGTCGCAAATCTACTTTTGGAAAGTGAGCATTTTTTAAGATAAACTTGTCAAGAATAAAAATTAATAAATTTAGTGTAAATTGACTTTGAAGATAAACTTGTGAGCACGGTACAATCAACACGCTGGTTATTACTAAGACTAATACATGTCTTAAAATTGCAGAGAAATAAAAGTTGCCATAATCTTTCATTTGTTTCAAACAATTGCAAATAATTAGAATATTTTTTTACCAAATGCTTTGAAAACACTTTATACTGTGTACAGTAATACAATACACAATGTTGCCAGAGCCATTTTTAAAATAATGTACCGTTTGCTAGCAAAAAAATATTTTGCTTCCTTTTAGTTTATTTTGACAACAAAATATGTGATATTTCAGGAGAAAACGTCTACAAATCCGTTTGGTGAATTGATACAGAACATTTCAGGTACAAACGATGATATGTAAGTGTTTAATCGTAAGAATTGATTTTCGATATATGTAGGCCTATTACTATGCGTTAAAAAAATACTTTCGAAACCGCTACAAAACTAAAGAGTAAGGCCTAAAAGAAAAGTTGAACAGGTCTTCAAAAGTTCTTACATCACTGCGAACCGCCTATACCAGCATATAAAACAGTCCTGTTCGGATCTCACCGCATCTATCGTCGGTAGTAGCATCAGACATGTTCCAGCCGGAGTCGTCAGGCAGCATAGCGAGTGAAAGTACGCCGTTTAAGGGGACAGTCCAGCAGGAGGAGAAGGGGTATGGGAGACAGAATATTACTCAGCTGGTCACGGGGGCAGTCCGGTGACGGAACCACGCAACCCGCCACTTACTCGCTAACTGGGGTCCCGCGACGCGCACAGTTATTCCGAACGATTTTTTTCCTTATTCCAAGTCTCTTTGCATTCCCCCTTCGCCGTCGACTGCAGACGGTGGACCGCGCGTTAAAAGAGTTGCGTCACCCGCTGCGGTCTGACCGGTGGGAAGGGGGAGGACGATTGCGTAAAACTGTTTATCCGGGGCGTTTTTAACTCGGAGAGAGAGATGAGGTTAGCGTGGAAATTTCTACCCGAGGAGTGTGATGCGGGTTGGGGGGAGGGGTGTGTCGCAGTGTGGTCCGGCCGCAAGACACGACCAGGCGGCCCAAGTCATACCAACATTCTCACGCCAACATTTCCCTTCCGCGCGCCACTACACTCGGGCCGAGCGCCACCGACTCCAGAGGCTCAGTACTTCACGGACCTACATTTTTTCGCCCTGCTTCGTCATCCGGTGCCAGCTGCTAGGCACCCGTAGCGTTTTCGCGGTTCGACCGCGCAGCGACCAGGCGGTGTGTGGTTATTACCGCATTGGTCATGGTATGAATTTAGTACGCCACGAGCCGAGTCTGACAGGACGACTGTAAGTCGAAGACTATAATAGTTACATTAAGAATTAACTAGGCTTTTTAAAAGGTTTAAGAAGGCAAGTTACATTAACCCTAAGATAATTTATTTATACTTGCACAGCTTAGTTTTTTTCTTTTACCAGGAAAAGCTTGTAAAGTAATTTCAAAGCAGTGATTAGTCAAGGGGTACCATAAAAAGGTCGCAAGTAATTAAAATGGGGTAAATTTTACAAATACATTTGAAAATTATTATTATTTTTTTTTGCGGTGTGTTTGATGTGAAACGTCGGCGTCCAGTCACATTCCACAACATATTTTGAACTTTTAAAATTTTTTTTAAACTGGTTGTCAAAAATATTTTGTGTCGCTTAAAATAATTATCGTAAAATTTGCAAACTTGTTTGTAATTATTCCAAACAGTTAAAATTATCAGGCATATCTGTATATTTCCAACAATTTCTTGTGAATTTTACAACTTTAATAATCATACAAAACTATTTTGGAAAATAATTTCCAATGTACTACTTTGTAAAAGTACTATTTTTCATAATAAAATAGAAACCCAAAGACCAGAAGTCCTAGAAAATGGTTTACCCCATTTTTGAGAAAACATGTATCTTGGGTGACATGTTTCTAGCGAAAAATTGATAACGTTGTAACTTCAAACTGCTGAAGGGAAGAATCAGGCGTGCAAAATACTTGCTCAAAAATACTGCACAAATAGTTTCGCTAGTTCTTAGAGTAAAATAAATTCAAATTCCTGAAAATTTTAACAGTCTCTTCACCTTTTAGTTATAATCTTAATATATAAAATGTAGTGTCCTGACACTCGCTCACTCACTCACTCATCAACGCTATACCTAGAACCATGACATTTTAAGGGAAGCTTCCCCTTGCCCCGTAGGCACCCAATAAGAATAGATTTTTCGAAATTTGATAATTAAGGGTGTGAAAAGGGGTGAAATGTGTTCTAAAAGAATCCTTGATACCTATATCATTAACCGGGAATGCTATCGTAATTTTTTTAACTTCATAATATTGCCCAAAGAAATGCAAATTCGCAAATTTTTCGTTTTTACGAAATTCAAATATTAAGGGGGTGAAAAGCCGTAAAATGTGTGTTTCATTAATCTGTGATTTCTCCTAAACTATTTCAGATAGTGAGTTGATTTTTTTAAATGATGCTTAAGTAAATATCTAGAAAGTATTTTTAAAATTTTACGAAATTCGTCCTTGAAAGCTCTTAAAAAAATATAACATGGTTATTAATTAATCCCACTTATCTTCTAAACCAGTGGAAATATTGAAATGGTTTTCGCTTTAAAATAAATCTTACGTAAATGTAAAAAAAAATCAATTCCAGGATTTTTCGAAATTCGTCCTTAAAAGCTGTTCAAAAATAAAATGTGATTTCAAATAATTATCTATACCGCTTATACCCGTTGAGCTATCGAGATTATTTTTTTATGAGAATGAAGCTTATGTAAATATCTACAAATCGAATTCAGGTTCTTATGAAATTCGAAAATTAAGTAGGTGAAAAGCAGTAAAATGTTAAAGTAACCCGAAAAAAAGATAATGATCACGGTGAAATAATTCAACAGCCGTTTCTTTTTGCCAACCTACTCATAAATAAAACCCCTTTGGTCTGTAGCCTGTACACACGAAAGAATTATCACCAAATATTGTTCAAGGACAATATAGGTAACTCATAAGAAAAACACGAGACGTTTTATTTGGTTGCAGCACACGCCGACAGGAGCGCTGTTCCTTTTGCAGTAGCACATTGCTCTATGGGTAGTTCAAGGTTTGTATATATTCTTCTATAACCCTGATATATAAGGCTATATATGTTATGTATAAATTAAAATGTTATCGTGATTTTAGAATATAGACATACTTTGTTTGATATTATTTTCATAAGTTAACATTTAAAAAGTTAATAAACACTTTCTCATACCATTAACCTACGAGAAATTCAGTCTGTAAATTTATAAACACCTTAGAAAATAGAAACATACGAATGTGAAATTTGCCGTCGGTAACACGTTATTTGTTATCACGGCCTGCCTTTAAGCATACACTCAGGTATTGTTTAAAGTTTGTGGTGTGGAAGGGGTGGGGTTACGAGTTCGTATCCCGTGCAAGACTTTGCGATGGGAATTACTATGACAACATACGAGCATATTGCGCGCGCTCTTTACACTGACCTAAGACAAATTATAGTTCACTGTTATTGAGTACGCTAGTTGTTAAATGCCTTCATCACATATTTTATCCAGAGTTACTGTTTACATTACATAATTTCACGCGGCCAAAGCCGCAGCCGGCCAGCTAATCTGTTAATATAGACAAAAAACCATTTGTTGATTGCCGAAGTTTCTGTAAGAAAATATATTTAGATTTATTGAAAACCAGTCGGCTTGTTCAGCGCAATCAGTGTTTCATTATATTGTTTCAAAATTAATACATTTTCTAAACGCTATAAAGAGACAAATAAAAGCAACAGGAACACTTTAAGGATGACAACATGTACCTGATACATTTATTAGCACTTACGGCATGAAATTGGTGCAGTGGTGTTTCTGCTATTTACAGATAAGTTAGTACCCTATTGGTTCCTGAGGTTAAGCAAAATTTTCCAATTGGTACAATACTCTATATCACTAAAGGGCCATTTACAAATTTCTATTTTAAAGTTTTTTTCTGAATACGTACATCGTAACACTTCAGTGAAATCGCATGTGCAGCGCGGAAAAAAGAACGAAGACAGACCGTAATGAAACAACATTGCGTTGATTTGGTCAATGAAAAATCTTCACAATTATCTTCCTAGAAGGTGAGGTATTGAGCCCTGCATAACTAATATTTGGATTGAATTTCAGTAAATAATTATACATGCAACAGTGCACATCTCCTTGATAAACACACTTATGCATTGTTTGCCACGTCCTTCGAGTTTGAGCTATCAGTTTAATTTCATCCTACTTTCATTTTCAAATCAGAGGTATTTAGTTTCAGAATATCATCAACCTAGTTTCCGTAAGACCATAACTAGGATTTAGGGGGAGGGTATGGCCCGTGCGTTTATGCTGAAATTAATTTCGCTCGATTTCGCGTCCTTGCAATTTTTTCTGTGAGCATTGAAACAGTAGTCTTAACTACACGTACTTAGTACATTTACCTAGTGTGAGACAGAAAGTAAAGAACAAGACTAACACTTACCGATACCTAATAACGATACTAATTTGACTTGATCGGGTCCTACCTTTGAATAGCAGCGTAGCATAGCGTAAGAAAGACACAATTATGTAATGTCTTCTGGTGAAACAACTCTTAAGAGGAGTCTTCGACTGGCGCATGGACGGTGTTGCAGTGTATCACGCGTATTATTTTCCACGCGAAATCGCTCAACTTATTCAAATCATGTTTATCTACGAAAAGAACACACACTTGAAATCATGCTTCTATGTTTTCAAATATGCAGCACGCTTGTTAGAAACATGATTTTCGAGTCTCTCAAAATGGTCATAGACGGGAGTTTTTTTTAGGCTACTGTAACTTCGAAAATATTACCTGAATTCGTAAAGTGTAAAGCCCGAGTCATGCGTTGGTATTTACTTCACACTATACAAAAACAAAATATTAGGGTCACCGCTTTAAAGTTCCATAAAAAAGACTACAACGGAAACCTTGAACGACAGTTTGGCGCGCTATGAATAGAGGCGATATACTTCCCGTCTAGCGTGGTACTTTGGCTCTTATCGGTCAGCCGTTCCCAATCAATGGTAGAAATTTGATACTGCGAAGGACTCCTCTTAACTAAGGTAATCAAATTCGAAACTTTGCTTAATGATGATCTACTTGTTATTAACTATTTTCTTTATTACTATGATTGTAAAACTATTGTTAACAAAACAGGTTTAAAGGTGCCAAACCATATTAGTACGAATTTTAGTCTCTTTCTATGCATTACCTAAAAATAACAACTTAGTTAACTTATGTATACTGCACTTTAATGAAATGTGTGCATTTGGTCCCTTTAATGGTAAGAAAATTATGCTTCTTGACTTTAAAAAAGGTTGATTTGTTGTATCTTCTTTCTGTCTGTTTTCATTTATTTTCTTTATTTTAATTTATTTGTTGCATGCTGTCTTGCAAGTGTGTTGTACTTTTCTAGTCCGTTGTTTTATGTGTGTCCGTTGTTATTGTATTTGTTTAGTGTCACCCTGTTATTGGTCACTTGACCAATAACAGGATGGCACTTTAAACCTAATAATTTAAATGAAAAATGAAATGAAATTATTATGATCATCACTACCACAACATACTGAGTTTGTATGATTGGTTTGGAAACGAGGTTACCACTCCACGGATGCGTTTAGACACAAGAGTTAACGTAGTTTTGAAAGTGTACGTCTGGGGTGAGAGTAGTTTTTCGTACAGAAGTGTCGCTTGAGTACATTCACGTTATCAGCGTGACGGGCACAGCACAGGAATGAGATTGAAGTTCCGTGATTGTGGCGAGCAGTAAACGAAGCAGCGGGCCAAGTTGCAAGTGACATTTGGGGAAGCATGGCGCATTAGAGCATCGCTCCACATTTGGCTAATGTGCAACTTGTAACTTAATAACGACGGGTTGTAGGACACATACGCTCGTAAGTTCATGTCAGCTTGATTTTATTCCCCATCAATCGTTTATAAAATCGCTACACAGAAATAATAATCAACTCTTGGTACGCTATAAGTTACAGATAATTACCGCATTCTACCTGTTGCAGAAACTAAATTTCTACGGTACCTGTATTCCATAGAAACTTTATAACCTCAAAGAGTTGTTATTTTTTCTATACACTTACATCCAATTATTAATTTGCTATCTGTATTTGTATGAACAGGTGTAATAGATTCTAGGTAGTGACGCATAGTCATTCAGATGACGACCCTCGCTTGAACATTGTCTTCTTTCATTTCTCACACTATTTCCTTATTAACTGTAATTTAGTAGCTATAAATTTTCACAAGTACAGGCATGGATGAGTTTCACTTTTGTGAATGTTTCCAGCAACTGCAAAGCTAAACCTTCGCCAAGAGAGATAAAGTATCGAGATTATTTTTACATTATCAGGATTACTGCTACCAAGTCATCTTCTCTATTAACTGTCACGACTGTTTTCTATTGGAAGTAACACCTCTTGTGACAATATTACATCACATTGCACTTAAAATCGCTTGACGTGGGATAAAACAACGTCAAACTGAAATCAAACTTAAAATAAAGTTATTGCTGGGCTACTCATAGAAATTGAGTGACATCGAGTCCGAGAGCAACATTGCATTGTGCGATTATTCGTAAGCATTTCGTAATTGCGTGTTCGTGTTCCAAATATTTAGTTGTCAAATTGCTGTATTTTATTCTATAATTCGTGCAACGCAAGTGTTTCATCAGTCCAATTGAAGAATAAGTTAGTAAATAATTTTGTTCGTTTAAATTATTAGCCAACGATATATATTTGATCTTCAATTGCACATGGTTTTGAGAGAGCTATACACACTTATCTAAGATTGGTTCTGCCTGACTTTGTTTCATTTCTGTGTCGATATTACAAGTATTCCATAAAATTATTATCCGTGATTAAACCAAACCACAATTCCTTAACAGTGATAATAACTAAAATTACATGTCATTCATTAAAAATCAGTAGTGTTTATGGAAGGTAACTATTTCATTGAATTTAATGTATTTTACACTATCTAAGCTTGCGTGAATAAAATAGAGTCGTTACTTAATTAAACGATATAAAATTTTTAATGGTACATGAAAAATACAATAAGTATAAGTTGCTGTCTCACTTACAATACGTATTAACCATTACATTTTTACTTCAACAATGTCATTTTAGATTTTTAAAAATTCAGATTCAAATGAAACAAAATAATCTCTGCAGTTTCCACAGTTGCATAAATTCAAAAGCTACGTAATCAATAAAACTGCTATAGTAATTACTATCACAGCTAAATTGTGAGTGGCTGCATCACGTTCAGCTTGGCCCTGCCACACAGTGGACACTGGTTTCAATAGCGTGGATGGTACAGCAATGAGCAAACACCTGCGATAAAGCGAGTATTTTTAAAAGCCGTGCTTCATTTATATGTTCAGTCTGGCTGTATATTTCCGCTGCATGTAAACAGGGTAACTAGATCTCCATAGCTATTTCAAACAATTTCGTTAAAAGTAAACACTCAACCATCTCCCCTTGTGTATCATTGCACCACCCGAATAGTTTCATTTAAGAGTTATGGAAAGGCAAGATGTCGAATGACCAACTGGAATCCTCAATCGTCAGTAAAATCTTATCTGATAATGATAATTCGATGGGATTTTATTGCCGAGTAGATATTTTAGTAGTGGACGTTTATTTATACAGCATTAGGCGTAGTACGCTTTACTTTCGGAGTAAAAAATTAGAAACAGTTTTTTAGAAATTATATTGGCTTGAAACTACAAAATTCATAAAAATGGAAAACTGTAATTTTTATGTATTGTATGATAATATTCAGTACTCTATAGTAACCGAATTAAAAAAAATACATGCGTTTTAATTTGAAACATGTTTTACCATCAGAAAACGTCTGGCGCATAGGTTTTGGGATAATAGAATTATTTTCAAATTTCAACGTATTTTTATAATTAGGTTATTGTAGAGTACTGGATTATTTGAAAAGCAATCATAATACTGAATAGTGCTGTATGAATAGATGTCCAATAGTAAAGTATCTACTCAGCAAAAAAAAAGTCCTATCTAATTATGATGAGTAGTTCATATTTTATCGACCATTGAATATTTCAATCGTTCGCTCGGCATCTTACATTTCCATACCCCTTAGTACGAACATTTTTAGAATTCATTAACTCTTTAGTATAAAAGTGGTGAGTGGTAAAGTATTCATCAATTTAAGAATCTGCGAACCTTGTCTTAATCCAAAAACTTGTGATGCGAAAATTAGTTCCATTTTACGGTAACATTCTGGTCAACAAATCACTCGCCTTTTTTACCACTGCGATCCGAATTCGCTTCCTGGCGCGTTCATCCCGATACTGGCACGTGGAAAACATGGAAGGTTTCCTCGTGGTCCGTAAGTTTCCCCGTCTAACACTCGTTAACTCATGTCATTTTCACTAGCGCTGAAGAGCTCGCAGGTAGCCGCTCACCAAATTTTCTCCAGTCTACAGGTAGTCAACTTTGTAACGCCCTAGAAAACACATACAGAAATAACATTTTTTGGCTAGCTAAATGATGTGGACGTTGGAGAACCCAGTCTCTGAAAACTTGCGTGATTCTCTAGGGTCACGTAGCTTGCTGAGTTATGTTGACCGTGGTATGTAGATGACCTCGGTGCGATGTTGTTAAAGACGTGCAACTGCAAGAGATTGGTTAAGCTTGTTTCAACTTCAGATTTGTAAAGTCATTTTATTTCTTATGAACAAGTTTGACATGGGACAATTTCGTGACTTGTGGCACTAGTGTCGTCGGCAAGGGGAAGAATTTATGCTGGCGCATATAGAGAGAAATTAAGTTGCGAAACAGACCTTTGGCGAAATACTAAATTATTTCCACAAACGACAGCCTAAATTTGTCCCCTAACCGTCACAAAAGGCAAATATCAACGGAAATTGTTCCTTGCCGAGCCAACATTATTGAACTCCCTAACCTGTGGATTAAGGTGTCAACATTCCAAACCAGATATGACCAAATATTCGGACATGAATTAAACGCGATTTTCATATAAACTAGGTGTGTTGCATACGAGTATAAATAAACCAGTGGCATAGCGTGGTTGTGTTCCAAGGCGCGCGGTATTAGCACTGATTATATGTTTTGAGCACGCTATAGTTGTGATGCAAACCCTATGTTTATTACTGGAGAATTCGTACCTTGCCTCTTGTACGCTACTCCTCCGTGTTGTGTATAGACACTGCATAGCACCGCACACCTTGGAATATTACACACTACGCCACCGGTAAAAACCCAGATTTACTATACTACGTTCACGTCCTATTGAGAAAAAAAAAAAGCATGTTTGTTACTAGGCAGCATTATAAAATACTTTTTTTTTCTTTTCTTCTACAACTGTATATGCCGGATCTGTCTGATTTTGAAAGTTTGCTCCTCAGTTAAACATAGAGTAGCTAGATACAGCAGTAGCTTAGCCTCTGTGTACTAGGATGCTAAAGTGAAGACCGCCGAGGAGTACGGCGCCGAGTATATCGACACAGACATCAGGGTTGAGCCATGCCTGCTAGGAGCAAGGAAGAAGAAGGACTACTGAGGAGGGGCAGTAATCCATTGGTGGTTATATTAAGTAACCTGCTGGAGTAAGGCAGTTTTTCAGTCACGTGACCAGGTTTGTTCGATCACCATCGTCTGAAAGCCTGTAAGCTATTCGGGGTCTCTTGACTTACAGTCTGCTTGAGAACTCTACTCTGGTTACTGCTTGAACGCCTCAAGCAAGCTGGAATTTTGTGTAACCCATGCTAACGTCGAGAGTTAATATAACTGCCTCATGTCTCGAGACGAGGGCAAAGCGTATGGTGCGGATCCAACTTCGTCGATGACCGAGGCCTGTGAGCGGTCTGAAGATTGGCGGGAGGCCGGGCCCGCACACAAACTGCCTGATTACGCGCCGGTTAGGCCCGCGCAAGAGGGGCGGGTGTGGCCCCGCAGCGAGCACAATGAGCGGTCATGCTACATTTGCATGATGAGGGGGCAGCGACGCCCGTCGCGCTGGCATGAAGATCGATGCCTGGTTGTGGCTGTGGACGTCGCACGATGCTGTCAGATCCCAGCTCTTTCCATAGGTGGCAGGCGAATTGTTGTAAGGCGCCAGGATTATGTTTGCTGGAGGCTATATCACCATGCTATTACGTCAACGTAACAATCAACAGAGCCGCTGCCACCACAAGATGTCAAGCTCGGAGTAGTGGTGGTTGAAATTCCTGCTCGACAGTAGGGTTGGACGTTACTGGAGTAAGGGTGGATGGTCTGAGCTGCTCTTGGGCGGTCCTAGGATTCTTGACTGGCCGCCAGTGGGACGCCTACGATTGCCCTTGAAGACTTGACGCTTTTAGTGCTCTGAGAAGAAACGTTGATCTAGTCCACCTAGTGATAGGACTCGTCACGATACGGTTTCGTAAAGGTTGGATGGACCTCAGTGTCGTCAAGGTTAAGTCCCAGGTGGGTAACCCACTTTTACTGGTGAGAAGATAACCACATCCACTCGCCCACTCACCGCGATTGGAAAGATTGTATATCTTTCTATTGGTAGCATTCAACTGCTTTCGATAGAACAATGCTCTAGCTGCAGCTTAAGTGGTTGACGGGCATAGCAACAAGGTCTGTTGAGCTCAGGCGGATTTGTGAAGGTACATAATTCCTGGACCTGCAACCACAAGCCCTGTTATGACCACTGCGACCAGGCTCAAGAAGACAGGAATATTAAGTTGGCCGTCTGGGTGGACGTATTTTGAGCATTAGAGGCCTTGGAACGCGGAAGCGGTAAAGACGAGACAACACGAGCATCACATCTCTACCTAGCCTCTAGGCGCAAGTCACTGAACAGGCGTACGGTCTCCTCGTCTGTATGAAACATTCTGTTGCGACTATATCATTTTATGACGTAGTATTAACGATAAAGGTGTATTGTACACGCCTATACCTTTGCAAATATTCTGCGTCACGCTTTTCATCCTCAAAAATTACAAAAACACCCATTTTCGCCGTTTTTGTTCACTAGAAAATATATTTTGATGATTTCTGGTGAACCTGAGATGGGGATACACACATGTGACATTCTTTGAATGCTATTCCTAAGCAGACATCATTTATGTGCGTTCAGTAGTTTTCGGATAATCTGTTAACGGCCGAATCTCTGCGCAACACTAGGCGCCCTGGGCAGACGGACATCTTAATACCACGTAACATCTCCGGAAAACTTGCGTAGAGTAGGAAACCGACACAATCATTGGTGTCCAAATAATCTCCAAAACTCTGCATCATGCTGCGCCTTGTATGATTGGTCGACTAATATTTAATATGTTTCGCAAAAAAACCGCATGCGTTTTTAGTATCAGCATACCAGAATTCTCTTTGGCTCAGTAAAATAGAACAAGGACCAAACTTTCAAATTATGACGAATCCGTTTTATTTGGTCGAATAAGTTAGTAAAAAAAACTAAATCAGGAAATGATAACTAATAAAAATGCCTTTATCAATTGGACGTGTATATAGTTTATATAACCTGGGTTTATATTTAAAATGGCGTGTAACTCATCTCCGAATATTTGGACACGTTTAGTTTTGAACCTTTGTTCCTCATCTGACAGAGCGCGGTTTTTTGGTGAAAAGAATTTTGCTCCAAATTGTTTCAGTGCCTTGCGTGTACAATTGCAGCTTAATGGTTAGAGAATGTGGAGAATCGAGAGAATATTTTCTGCCAGCGTATTCTCCAAATCAGTGTGTCGTCGTGTGTCTTGAATGATTGTCCGATGGTTGTGTGCCAGCAGATGTGTAACTGTTCAGAGACACATCACGGGCTTACAGTCGAGAGAACCAGAATTATCGTTGGCTCTGTCAAATAAGGAACCATTAGTAACGAAAGAAATCGTCGGAAACAAATGTATTACATGAAGCAAATTTTCTTGCGATGTATTGCCATCTCTATTTATAGATATTGGCAGCGTGTATTTGTGCAGAGGGTGTGGATTATTTGACAGTGCTCAAGAGAATAAGTTCTCTTCTCTACGAACCCACTCGTTTGTGATTTAAGAGTAGATCCCTGAGACAACGAGTGTAAGAATAGCTAAGCACCAACCAAGAATCAGAGCTGCATATCTGCACGCAGGCACTGTTACAAAATGAAACAGAATACTTTACACAAAATATCAGTGGGTCTAACAGATCAATATTACAGTGGAACACAGAAAAAAAGGCGATTTTCTCGAGACACTTTATGGCGTCACATATGAGTCGAATGGTTCTGTAAGAGGCAAATGTTCGGTTCATTTAAACATATTCTGTATGGCACTACCAAATAGTTAATTTTATTGCAAAAAAACTGTACTATTTGGTATGAATATATTTTCTAATTCTTCTGTGTGAGCTGACTCTCAGCTCGTCCTCCTTAAATTGTACTTCTGATATGAACTTAAAATTTAGTTTCGTCTGTGTCTCCGCTCTGCTTGAATTTCGCGCCGTCTACTCGGGTAGTCATGAACGCTAATTCAGGGTGATGTGCCCTTCCCCCCTTTCCCCTCCTTAGCAACCCTCCCTTCTGACCCCACCTGTTTGCCTTTTCCCCTCTTTTGGACTTTGCGCATGCGTAATAAGCTGAGCTGAATAAGTATTGTCTTTTTAACCTGAAGCCTCACTTCTTCTCTTCGACTGGTTCAGAATGGTCGTCCTTTTGATGGGTCATAATAAACTGCATCATGGAACAGGACTTCGATTCGTACAAGGTATTGATCAGCTCCATTAACGATTCACTATTTTTCAAGTTACTGTAGGTACGTTTGTTTTAATGATTATGTTCTTTGAGTTTTTACTGTTCAGTGGCCTTACGTCAATTCTATTTCAGAAAGTTCAGTTTTGCTTACTA
>PNEQ01112737.1:0-17753 GCA_003012365.1 Medauroidea extradentata
GCAATTAAAGATTTAGGACCTGATCAGCCTCATTTAGAAAAGCTACGGTGTCGCACCAACACAGATTACCTGACTCCAAAACGAACTTCAAGAATGCAGTAAGGTAGGATATCTTTTTTTTTTTGTGATTGTGCATGTGTGTTCGGCGTTCGCATAATTGTGTGAACACCCACAATTTAATATCACCGGCCGCTACTGCGTACGATGCTCAGACACATAACTTTGAGGGCTTTCCAGATTTGGGGGATTTAGTACCACACAATTCAGAAAAGAGAATAAATGAAGATGGTACTAAGACCCTAGCTAATCAAGTGCTAGTGGTTATGATCAGAGGACTGAAAAAAAATTTTTAACAGGTTTTTGGATATTATCTTGTAAAAGATCCAGTTGATGGAAATACTTTGAAAGAAATTGTTTGTGATGTTATGAAAAAAAGTGAAATCAAGTGGTTTTTTTCCCTAAGGTTTTTAGTTTGTGACCAGAGACCAAACAACTTAAAGATGCATAAATTGCTCGGGGTGAATGAAGAAAAGCCATTTTTTGAAATTGATGGAGATAAGGTGTATACGTTTCTAGACTCGCCCCACCTTCTGAAGTCTGTCAGAAACAATTTAAAAAAATATGTTGCGGAAGTTGACGGAAAGGAAGTGTCATGGGGGTACGTCTGCCAGTTCTATGATAAAGATCGAAAGATGAATCCTAGACTTGCACCAAACTTGAAGAACATGCACATAACTTTACCTCTTTTTTCCCCGATGCGTGTTTGCCTGGCAGCTCAAGTTCTAAGCCATTATGTGAGTCGAGGTATATTAACACATATGGCCCTTAACAGCATGAGCCCACTAGCCACACCAACAGCTGTATTTTTGGAAAAATTTGATGCCCTCTTTGATGTTTTCAATTCCAGTACAGTCAACAGTCCAAAAGTGTATCGAAGAGCAGTTAAGGATGATTCACCTCACTGGCCATTTTTGAATGAAGTTACAAATTATCTGAGAAGTATTGTGTTTCAGAATAAAAATAAAAGTGTTCCTCCATGTATAAAGGGGTGGCTTACCGACATTTCTGCACTCAAACGTTTTGGGCAGATTTGAAAACTACATATGGCTTTAAATTTTTGCTTACTTGGCGCCTCACCCAGGGTTGTCTGGTAAACTTTTTTTTCAGTTGTGCGGCTAAATAGTGGCAATAATGTTACTCCAGATTGTTCCACATTTCGGAGTGCTATTAGAGCTGCCATATGCAATCATCTGTTAGCACCTAGTGAAGAAGCCAATTGCGAGCTGGATCTGGAAAAATATTTGCTTAAAAAAGATGTGACTTTTTAAAATCTACTAGAGACGTGATGATAGTAGAAGCAGCCAAGAGCAATCGGGAAACAGACACTACTGAGCTTGACAGTAGTCCAGCTGTGAGTGCTGCAGACCTTGCCCAGGACAACGGCAGGTGTTATGTCGCAGGGTGGGTTTGCAGTAGGATAAAACACACCGTGTGCCCAAGCTGTCAACTCATGAAGAATTGTTCAGTGTACAAGATATTCATTTGTCAATGAAAAAGTATGACAATGCTAGTAGTGTGTCCCAACAGTGATGCCCAACATTTGTCATCTATCATAGTCAATGTCAACACAAATTTTTTGAATTTTTTGAATTGTTCTACATCAAACGTAAAAACTAGGATGATTACGTTAGTGAAAAAGTCTGATGTGTTGGATGTATGTGATTCCTGCTTATATTTATTTATAAACAAATTTTTTAATGTAATGATAAACTGTTTTGTTAAGTTTACAAATGAAGAGTACGCAAGGCCTTTACAACATAAGAAAAATAGAAAAATTAAAAAAGTTTCACATTCTTAGTCATGTAATTTGTGGTTTATATATTGTGTGTCAGTGCATTTTTTCTATTATGTTTAGGTGTTGTGAGGTCTATAGATCATACATACATAGTGGACTGTTGTTGAACAACTAACGGCATGTACTATGTTATTTATGTTGGGTAGACAGGTACTACTAGAGTTTTTGGAGCAATTACTGTAATATTTTTTTTAACATGTTATGATTTTCCACTTGAGTGGACACAACTAAGGAGAAGTAATGAATTCGCAAGCTGTTAAATGTTTCATAAAAGCTGTGTGTACTAAATGTGTTAGGTTGATTGTACAGTATTATGTAACTGCAGCACTGTACAATGTTAGGTACTATGACCAATATGGTAGTGTTGCATAATTGATAAACTTGATCTGGATGTGTTTGATCATACAAACTTTATTTGCTAAAAATTAAATTACATAGTGAAACCAATTTGCAACAAAGTAATGAAGCAATTTTACTCTCGTTTGGGTTTAAAATAATAATTCTCTCGAAAGTTGAGAAACTTTAGGGCCCTCGCCTTAACAACTACAAAAATTTGTATACCAAAATATGCCACATTAATATTGTTGGACTACAAGCTGTCACTGTCTCTTAAGATTTTTTTAAAAATAAGTTTCTTGTTCATAATGAAGCAGTAGTCTTTTTAACAACTCAGAAAAAAAATACTTGCATGTAATGTGAAGTCACAGTTGGACAACAGCTTTCAAACCAGCTCATAGTTAAAAGTTTGGTTTGAATTGTTTGGAAGCATTGCAAATAATTTCATATTTCTTGTGTTAGAAATTCACTATTAAAACAATATTTAAATAAATAAAAAAGTAAACTTGCTACCAGTAACAGAAAAGTCACAAATGTGGATTGTAAAATATATATTACTTTTAAAAATTCAATCAAATTACCAACCACACAATTTCCGTCCAAAATCAGACTAGCAGAATAGTACAGAATTTGTAGGCGTACTTGTTTGATTAATGCAACAAGTGTGTTTTGCAGGAAATACACTTAGCCTATATACTAGGAAATGTTGCCATTTATGGGGTTAATTATATACTCATCAATTTACGATTTATTTTATCAACACACTCACATATGCACATACAAAAAAACAAGTTATGATAAATTCCTGTGGTGTTCCAAAACTTGAGAATTCAAATATGCCCCGAATATAGTGTAATTTTTTGACATACCTGCTTGAGGTAATATTAACAAAATACTGCGGTTTTAAACTATTAAACAAAATAATTTACCTTCTAATATGTTTGTACTTAAATACAAAATTTTCTGGCATACATTTAAATTTAAGTTCTTGCAAGAAATGATGTGTTTTTAACCCTGTAGCACTCATATACTTAACACGGAGATTCAAAATTCCCGGGCAGTTGTCACGTCAGGCCGCTAGGTTCGCTGGTGCTGCTGTTCGCACGGTCGCCTGGGTTATTGGTAAACAGCTGACCGGTATTAGTCTCTATAGTATTTGCTTCAATCTCACAAAGACCACAGAATCATTACAATCATTTTGTGGTCGTAAAGGTGGCTTCTTCTTGCGGTTGGAAGGGAGTAGGCCGAAGTAATGTTACTTTTCATAGGCAAGTGTTCAGGTTACCTTAAATTACACGTGGTTTTGTTCAGGTACGTTGGTTAGTGTTTGTTTTGAGGTTAGTGTTTGTTTGTTGCAAATGTAAGAACAGATAATGGCTCGTTAAAGGTTAAGTGCTATGGAATTATTTGATTTGATTGAGAGTGGCGACATTTCAGACATTCACCACGTTTCCGTGTTGATTTCAAAACAATTTCAAAACAGTTTCCGTTTTCAAAACGGGCATGTAAACGGTATTCAAATCGATTCGAGTCTCAAGGTCGATACTCCAAAAATTGGGATCGTATCGGATTGAGTCGAGTGTAGAGTAACATGTAAACGTGGATTGTACTGAATGTGTACATTCACGAGACGTTCACGTAACTTGTAACTATTGCATTTATTTACTTTTTCGTGTTTCGTATTTGTTATTGTATAAAAATGTCACACAATAGTAGGAATATTTGGAGGTGTTGCTGTTATTACAAATAATCAGTGAAAGAGAAATCCTAAAGCTTTTCGATGGTAAGCGGTACAAGAATTCTGAAATTTATAACATGATCCACAGTGAAATGGAGAAGAGAGGTTATAACTCGAAGAACCCAGACCAGATCAAGAATAAATGGAAAAGCTTGAAAACGGCGAATAATACTTGCAAAAAAGAAAACAGTAAAAGTGGGGCTGAAAGGAATGAGTGTGAATACTTTGATTTGCTAGATGAAATTCTTGCAAGTAGGCCATCGACAGGTACTCAAGGTATGGACTCGGGCGTCTTGCCACAGTTTGAAGGTTCTGAGCCAATTACAGTGGAAGTAGACCCTGGTATTTCTGGCACCGAAAAGGGACTTCCTTGACTCTCCAACTGGGAGCGAAAATAGTTCCACAGCAGAGGCACGTCCCAATGTGCTGAAACCACCAAAAAAGAAGGCACGGCAGACTGGAATAGAGGACTTTCTAAACCAGCAGCGTCAGCTTATAGAACAATTTTTTAGAATGCAAAAGGAAAGAGAGGAAGCTGCAGCAGCAAAAAGAGGTGAAGAACTGCAATTAATTTTAAGAACATTCACCACTGCAATTGATAAGGTTGTAAATGCCCCACAGCCGCAATGTTAGCCATATCCCTTTTTCCGAGTGCACCATCTCTTCCGTCAAACATGTACCAGATGTCGACCCCATCTCACACATCCCAAATTAATGTGCGAACACAGGGTGACAACACCCCAGGCAGCAGTGGGACACAGAAAATGATTTCTCCACCTGAAGTTGGAAGTTCTTCAGATGATGAAGAAACCCCGCGCAAAAGAAAGTCAGTGGACTGATGTGGCAGTGTTATTTTGTGTGTAAATTTTTATAAACAGAATAGGCTTTTCTATGTGTATGTACACAAAAACATATCCTGAATATTCATGATTGTTTCCTTACAAAAGTTACAAACAATGTGACTAGCACTAACTTATATTATTAAAAGTTGTGTATATTAACACAATTTGTTAATGAAAGTCAATGGATTTATGGGGCAGTTATTTCTTTTTGTGTTTATTTCCATTAGCAATAATTACAGACTTTGCAATAGGGTTAAAATCATAAGTTTTACAAACATTGGCTAATGCTACAAAATGAAACATTTAAGAAGTACAAAGTGTTGTAAACTTAGTATAGATTTATATAAAAACATACCTAGGCCTATATAAAGAAGTCAATGAACTGATGTGGCAGTGATATTTTTCTTTGTATGGGTTAGCATTTTATAAACAGCACACATAATGATGATGATGAAAACCTTTATGGATAAGAAACACAGTGTCTTAAGTTACAAACAATATGACTAATTGTTTAGTTATAAAGTAAAGGTTTTACAGGCTTGGAGTGTAACTTTGAAATATTTAATCAATTTTTCAATAAAACAGAAAAATGTTCTAAACACCTAACTGACAAGTTACGTAATAAGTTTACTTTTTAATCATTCACAGTCCTACTGTATTATGCTTTTTAATAAAATTAAGAAATGTCATTCCAGTTATTATCTATTTTACCAATAAAACAGAAAAAAAATTTTCACTTAACTAATAACTTAAGTATGTATGTACTTTCTTTATAATTGACAATTCTCCAGACTTATACTTTAAAAAATGTATTTGTGCTGTATTTATTTAATTTAATAAAAGAGGAAAATAATTTCATGTCACAAACTGTAACTATAAGAAGTAATTAACTCCATCATTCACAATTCTGCAGTCTCATACTTTGAAACGAAAAACAAGAAATGTTATTCCAGTCGTGATCTCCTAAGTCGATACCTCAACGAGTAATTTTTCAGAAAATCTCTTATTGTTGCAGCACTCATATCGTCAAAGTCTCTAGTAGGTATATTGTTGGGTTGAGAGAAGTGTACTTCACTTTGCTGGACAGCTTCCAACCAGCTTTGTTGAAAAGTTTCTTTTCTGGTTTCTATAATGTTATGTAAAATCATGCAAGACAAAACCACTGTAGGCACAAATGTAAAATTAATATCTATTCTCTTTGATAAACACCGAAAACTTGCTTTTAATCTACCAAAAGCATTTTCTACAACAACTCGACCACGACTTAAGTAAACACTAAAGGATTCCTCTTCTGCAGACACATTGCCTTTGAAACCTTTCAGAAGCAATGGCAATAGCAGATAAGCAGGATCACCTAACAGCATTGGGGGCACTTCGTTACCTTCGACTATTTTGCCCCACTTAGGTATAAGGATGTTGGCAAATTTGTAGAGATGGGAATCCTTGAGGACTGATGCATAGTGTGCACTACCAACATGTTGGCATGTTGCATACCTAAACCTGTACAAATGGTCCACCACAGCCAAGGCATTATATGAGGGCCAACCCTTACGATTAATGAAATCATGATACCCAACCGCTGGTGGCAAAATGGGAATATGGGTGCCATCTATGACACCAATTATATTTGATATACCGCACAGATTCTCAAAACCTTCAGCTATCTCTTGTGCTCCAATTTGATTAGGCATTGAAAGAAACTCATTCTTAAACTCACGACACAGGGCCTCACACACATCTGTTACACATTTATGCACCACTGATTTGTGTGTACCAAACTGGTTTGCCACCACCCTGAACTCGCAACAAGATGCTAGTTTGTACAATGCAATAACTACTTTTTTTTCCACCGAAAGTGGCATCAGGACACAAAATGCATTTGGCTTAAGATGCTTTTGTAGACGGTCACATATGATATCAAATGTTGCCCGAGTCATTCTGAAGTTGTTTAACCAATCCTCATCTGTAAACACATCCCGCACTACCCTTTCCCACCAGTCCCGACTCCTTTCCTTAACCCAGAATCGTCTTTTACGGCGTTGTTTCGTTTCCAAACGTCTATTTTCATACACCATGCTCTGAAATTTTAGCTGATGGAAGAAAAAGTCTGTTTCTCGTTGCTGTATGATTCTATCTTGCTCCCATTTTTCCAAAAGTCTGTATAGACTAAATAACATTAGCCATACAGTCATTACTAACAATAATTTTCTCGTTTCCATTTTGCTTCAGTTTTTTACTGGTAAGTATTGCAGACGACGTAAACAAAAGGTTTATGTTTGTCAATACAGAATACTAATGTTTATTTACATCATTGTAGCCAACAAAATTTCAGTTCTACCACCTTAAAACTTTGTTACAGAATTGAAATCGATTTCAAACCTTACCGCGAAGTTTTACATGTAAACAGGCACAGACTCGATCCCGATTCAATCCTGGATTCGTTTTGAAATTGACATGGAAACTTAGTAATTGAAGGATTGAGTTCTGATGAAAATGACGACACCCACACACAAGGAAATAATGCTGCCGACGAAGAGGCAATTATGAATGATGAAAATAATATTGTTTTGAATGTCCCAGAGCCAGAGGAAAACCAGCATGATGTTTTGGAAGACAATATTGAGTATATGTTAAACCTGACAACAAAAATTCAAGACATCCAGTGGCAGAGGAGTATTTTTACTACCAGACAACCACCAGACTTTCAAGTAAACATAGTTGATACTGTTGAAGTTTTGGAACCCTACCAGTACTTCGAAAAATATTTCCCAAGAGAATTTTATGAGAGTACAGCCACGTACATTAACATTTATGCTTTGCAAACCGGTTCGACAAAGTTCAAGCCAACAACAGCTTCTGAAATAGAGACACTGTTTGCGCTCCACATTGCTACAGGATGCCTGAACTTTCCCCAGATATGTACTGGGAGTGAGCTTTAGGCCTGCAATTGTTTCAAGAGAATATGACAAGAGACATGTTTTTTCAACTACGGAACAATTTACACTTTGTGAATAACCTCGAAAAACCAGATGGTTGCACAGATGTGTTCTGGAAAGTGCACCCGATTTATGATGTTGTCCTTAGTCGTTGTTTGCAGTTTGATGTAGAACGTGAAATAGCTATTGATGAACAGATGATTCTCTTTACAGGAAAGCTTGGAGTTAAACAGTATGTGAAAGGTAAGCCTAACCCATTGGGCATAAAAAACTTTTTAATGTGCGATACATCTGGACTAGCATATAATTTTTTACTGTACCAGGGTAGTACTTTAGGTTTTGATAATGGTGTGATGAAGAGATTTGGCTTGGGAACAACTGTTGTTCTTAAATTGATGGAGAGACTGTCGGAACCTGGGCACATTCTTTGCTTCGACAACTGGTTCAACTCATACCATTTGTTGCAACTTTTGAAAGCCAAAATGATTTTCGCCGGTTTACATAACCACAGTTCACCAGTGACAAAGTCATGAAGAAGAATTATAGTAGAGGCTATTGTGAGGAATTGGTAAGTGCGGATCAAGATGTTGTGCTATGCAAATGGCTAGACAACAGAACTGTAACAATGGCCTTTAACTTCATGGGAACAAGACGAACTCAAACGATACGACAAGGCTTCAAAGAAATATGTTCTAGTGCGTTGGCCAGAAATCATCATAACGTACAATGAAGTGATGGGCGGTGTTGATCTCCATGACAGATTTGTAAGTTTGTATCGGATCACCTTGCGTTCAAAGAAGTGGATCTTGCGTATGGCCTTTCACGTGGTCGATATGGCCATGGTGAATGCATGGCTTGAATATAAGCGTGACTGTAGAGCTAACAATCTCCCTGCAAAGAAGATTTTGGACAAACTAGCCTTCCATCTTCAAGTTGTGGACAGCCTCCTGAAAGTTAGGAAGACGGTGGGAAAGAAAAGGGGACGACCATCTTCAGACAATGTGCCAGAGGCCCTCCACACTCCACCAACTAAAAAAAAAAAAAACTGCCAAATATTAACGTGCAGCTTGACAGTGTCAGACACTTGCCCATTCATGATATAAAGAAGGAGTCTACAAGATGCAAAAACAAATCGTGCTGCAGCAAATTCCGGTCTCACATTATGTGAGAAAAGTGTAAAGTGCACTTATGTCTTACTAGAGACAGAAATTTTTTTCACGTTTTTCACTCTTCCAAATAGTGTGAGAGAAAACTGAAATGTGTGTCAATGTGCAATAGTCAGAGTTAGTTTATTGTAATGTTTTATTTCCATGGTCAATGTGTACAGCTATTTTTTCTTTTACAATTTATTTTTTATTACTGTTTAGCAAGTATTTTTTCTTAGTAATGTTAGTGTTTGTAGTGAACAGCCTAGTTGATTTGAGTACTGTCTACCAATTCTGATTAAATACTTGATGTAGGTAACAGTGGTAACTTTTACGTCCAAATGTACAGTATAGTGTACATAAAAAATTGCACAAGTAAATATTATAATTAATAATTTCATTAGTGTTTTCTCATTCTCTTGTACCTAAATAGTGAAAAAACACTTACGGTAATATTTTGAATCAAATATAAAGTACGTTAGGACTAAAAGCAAACAAAATCATATGTACATAATAGTGTACAGGGGGTCTGAGGAGGTATTGCTGTTTGTTTTGTTCAGGTACGATGACATTTAAGTACAGTAATCCTCCGAGTTACGAAAAAAAATCCCCAGCAAATGATTTGAATGCCTGTCTAGGTGGCGTTCCAAAACATTACTCTGCGAGTAAAATTTACTCTGTGCCTGTCCCAAAACCTTTGGAGCAAAAGTTTTTACTTACTCTGACTGTGTCCCAAAACCACAAAGTAATTACTCTGAGCATCTTTGCTGAGTAAAATTTTTACCCACATGATTTCATCGAGTAACTGAGAGTAAAATTCATTTGTTTATGCGGAAAGTAAAAAAATGGGTGAAATTCACATGTTACACTTCGAAAAGTTACTGTAATTAGGCCTAAGTAACGATGTTAACTTGTTGGACGTACATTGACTATGTTTTCAATATTAAACTGTACCTATAAATAAACATATTCCTTTTGTAATATGTTTTATAGTCCCAATATTTTTCAATTGTAGCTATTAACGAGTGTGTGTAGCGAATTGTGTTAAAATGTAACACCTTTTAGACCCAGTGTGTACAATTGTACACATTAAAATTTCTCTTGCTCTCATACAACCAGAAAAATTTTCTGGTACTTGAAACGTTTTGTGTACGTTTGTACACATTGTCTAGATTGACATCCAACCAAGTGGAGCTCCTAGTGCCTGAAATACAAACCAAGGATAATAGTAGAATGTGTGAGTGTGCATTGTTGTCAGTGACTGTGAAAACATCTCTGTTTGGATATTGTTTTCATTGTTTGGGTTCTGTTATGTGTGCGTTATAATGTTTGTTGAGTTGCTGGAAGTCTTATAAACAGTTAAAAAAAGGTTTCCATAAATATTTTTGATTTTTTTTTTTGAACGAAAACATTTATGTGTACAAATGTGGTGATTTTTTGGTAGAGGAATTCTAATCTCAAACCTGAACTTGTTTACTTTGTTAATTTTTTAGTCTTTGCCTTGTTCTGAGAAATAAGTAGTACGTCAGTTAGTAGCAATACATTATTTGCCATGGATCCCACCCCACAATGTGCTAGGGATGCTTCAATCATATTGGACATGCTTGAAACTGGAGAAGTTTCTGATTCATGGTTGTCAGATGATGAAGACGGTGTTGTAATTCCTGATAACCCTAACTCTAATTGTATTGGAGCTGACCGAGTCGACCGCAGAGAAGCTGAGACCATTGAGTCGGAACGTGACGAAGATGAGCAGGAAGCAGAACCGATACCTTCGACGTCATCACAAAGAGTCCCCAGGAAAAGTAACATTTCTTGGCACCATCGCCCAATTTCAGTGCTAGTTGAACCATACGATTGTGTAGATGCAAAGGATCTAGAATTACTGTCGTCAGTGACCTATTATTACAAATACATCCCTGAAATATTATTTGAAGAAATGGCTAACTTGTATGCCATTCAGCAGAACAAGACAAGATATAAACACATCACTGCTGAAGAAATACAACAGCTATTTGGACTTCATTTAGCAGCAGGGACTCTAAAATTTCCCAGGGTCAGTATGTTTTGGGACACGGCTCTGGGAATCGGAATGTTCTTAGATACCATGACGAGAGACAGTTTCTATGAGCTACGGTCAAACCTTCGCATTGTAAACGTTCTAGAGACGCCAGCAGACTGTGTAGATAAACTATTCGGAGTGAGGCCACTCTACAATGCCATTAGAGCTAGGTGTTTAGAGCTGGACCTAGAAGAAATCTTTGTGTAGATGAACAAATTGTGCCTTTCACAGGTAAATTTATCATAAAACAGTATGTGAAAGGCAAACCGTGTCCATGGGGGGTCAAAATATAATTTTTGTGTGGGAAATCTGGCCTTGCTTATGACTTTATTATCTATCAAGGTCAGCTACCCTAAATAGATGCACAAGTGCTGAAGACGTACGGTCTAGGTGCTGCAATTGTGTTGCAGCTTACTAAGCATATCAGCAACGAGAAGGGGCACAAGTTGTACTTCGATAATTATTTCTCTACATACAGCCTCTTTCAGATTCTTCGAAAAAAAAAAAAACATATATGCAACTGGAACTGTAAGGGTGAATAGGTTTGGCAACCCACCCCTCATAGCTGATAAGGAGGCAATGAAGATGGAACGGGGCTTCTCACAAGAAGTTACAAATACAGAGGAAGACGTAACTCTTGTAAAGTGGGTCGACAACAAGACTGTTGTTATGGCATCCAATTTTGTTGGCAAAGGCACCACAGGCATCGTTGAACGCTGGGCAAAGAAAGAAAAAAAGTACATTCAAGTGGAAAGTCCAGAGGTGGTAAAACTGTATAATCATGGCATGGGTGGGGTAGATATGCTTGACCAAATGTTGAGCTATTATAGGACATTCATAAAATCGAAGAAGTGGACACTTCGGATGATATTTCATGCTTCAGACTTGGTGGTTGTGCTTGCATGGCTTGAATACAAGCAAGCTGCTGCAGCACTTGGCGTTCCAAGTAAGAAGATACTCGATCTTGATGCACTTCCGCATGAGAGTCACCGAGGGACTTCTCCACGCTGGAAAGAAGGTGCCCTCTAGGAAACGTGGTCGTCCTTCAAGTGATGACAGCCTGGCAACACAAGCTATTGTGCCAAGAAAGAAGGGAGAGGCAAGACCAGCCGTGGAAATACAGATGGACACGGTTGACCATTTGCCAGTTAATGATGGGGCTAAACTTGGTACCAGATGCAAAATGCCTCAGTGTAAGGGTAGGTCACGCATCCAGTGCCACAAATGTAAAGTTCACTTATGCCTAACAAAATATAAAAACTGTTTTTTAGCCTTTCACACAAAGTAGGAGCCTACTATTACCAGGCATGAAATGTTGGCTTGTGACATGTATGGTTTTTGTTTTTTAGACATAGCCTACCATAATTTTTTTGGTCATAGTTAGGCCTAATAATTTTATTTTCTTGAGTTCATTGTAAATATTATTGTATTAATTATGTTTTGATTACTATGCTAAAAATTGAATGTGTTGCTGCACAAATGAAGTCAGCACATTGTGTAAACAAACTTACAATGTAACGCATAGTGTGTATAAATAGTTATTGAAATGTATGAGTTTGTTACATACACAGGGTGTCGAGCGACCGGAAAAAGTCAGGGAATTTAAGATTTCTGGAGAAGTCAGGGAATTCTTTAAAAAAACCTGGAATTACAAAATGTAGTAAACGAACATTTCCGCGGGCGGTATGAACACAACGTACCATTTTATTGGTACGTATACCAATTTTCAAGTTCCATAATATATTTTCGTACTGATGTTGTAGTTGTGTGGGACAGTGGATTAACAGTGGATTTTACGCGATGTACCACGTTTTTGTCTCAAGTACAATTTTTTTGGCATTTTGTACCAGAATTTTCGGAGGTTTCCGCAAGTGTGCCAGACCAATGGTTCCTTGACAATGTGTTGTGATGTTTTCAAGTTTCCACAGTGGTAAAAAATTACTCTCTCGTGGTGTTTCTTGCGTGCTGTTTGCAAAATGCCGTAAATTTTAACATAATTTTAGCTAATAAAGTGGGTTTTAAACAGTTGTGGTGTTTTTCCCCCAAGAGTTTGAAATTGAAATTGAAGGTGGGGACTTGGCAACATACGATTCACAGTTCGCTTTTGTTCTTAACATGCCGCATGCTGATACGTTCATTAATCGTTCAGTTGTTTATTGCATGAATATGATGAAGTACGAACAAAACTAGAGATGATTGAAGATGACACTTCAGATCAAAATGAAAATGACAGAGAAACATTTGAGATCACATTTTATGAAGTATTAGGGCAGGCTACATTGATTGTCGAACAATTCACAGAAAGTAATTCAAATCTGAACAAGGTCTGTTCACAACCAACAAGTTCATGTAATAATACACATTTAAAATTGCCTACAGTTAAGTTGCCTACATTCACCGGTAATGTTACCAAATTCAGACATTTAAAAATACATTCACAAGTCTAGTTATTCATAACGAATCTCTAGACGAAGTTCAGAAGCATCATTATCTATTATCTTCTGTCTCAGGCGAACCCCATAGACTAATTGAAGCCTTGACATTAACAACTGAAAACTTCAATATTGCATGGAGCATTTTGTGCAAGGCATACGATAACCCGAAACTCATTGTCTCAGCAGTTACAAGACACTCAGCATCTGATTTAAGGTGTTTATTAAGTCAATTAATAATCAATCTCAAGGCATTAGAAGCATTAGATTTAAATTTGCCACTGCATGAAGTTATCATATCGCAATTAGTTTTAGACCAGCTTAGTGAACAAATTCGCAAGGAATGGGAGATAAGCTCACCAATCAATCAAATTTTACCATTAAAGGATTTATGTGAATTCCTTGAAATTAAGTGTCAGGTGTTAGAATTCAGCAAAACCAATACAGTAATTTTTATCAGAGAGTACAGTTCACAAGAAACGAAACTCAACTGCAAGACAAGCAAAAAATGTAACACAAACATATGTTACAACTGACAACAGCTGCATTAAATGCAATGAAATGCATGTGTTACATAGGTGTCCTGACTTTTTAAGCGAAAGCATCCAACAACGTACTGAATTTGTATTTGCACACAAACTTTGTATTAACTGCTTGAAGTTAGGACATATAGCAAAACAGTGTAATTCAAGCTCTTGTCGTAAATGTGGCAGAAAACATAATACATTATTGCATAGAGATACTAACAGTTATCAAGCTGAAAGTGACGACAATGCTGTACAAGACAACAAAGATAGTGAGAATTCAAGTAAATTTCCACAGTACTGTTCCTTAAATGTAAAAAAACACACTCACATTCTACTTCCCACTGCTATAGTGAGAATACATGACAATAATGGAAGAGAATTCATTTGTCGTGCATTATTAGACTCCTGCTCACAAGCACATTTCAGTAGTGAATCTTTGGTTCAGAGACTAGCTTTGAAGAAATTTCCTAAAAATGTTCCATTGCAAGGAATAAACAATGCCAGGAATGAGTCAAGGTATTGCACCACAGTTCATATAATGTCTAGGACAACAGATTATTCCACAGATATTGAATGTTCCATTTTACCACGCATTTCTGGAAATGTCCCAAGTAACCACATTAGTAGCCACGATTGGAACATTTCCAAACAATATAAATTTAGCTGATGAAACATTCAATCAACCAGGGAAAATTGATCTTCTTATTGGAGCAGAGATCTTCTTCCAAATTCTTATACCTGAACAAAGACAAAGATCAGGTTATCCATATTTCCAAAACACTAAACTCAGGTGGATATTAGCAGGACCACATATATCGTCAAGTGTAAATGCAAATTAAGAAACTTTCTTCGTCAGAGATGATACTAATATGGAACAACAACTTAAAAAATTCTGGGAACTAGAAGAACTTAATAATACACCAAGGTCAAAGGAAGAAAGACAATGCGAAGAACATTTCAGTCACAACACTTCAAGAGATGATACAGGAAGATACATTGTACATTTACCATTCAAACAGAATCCAAGGCGACTTGGTGACTCATATCAAATGGCGTTGACGAGATTTCTACGTCTTGAACAACGCCTAACGAAACATCCCAGTTTACATTCAGATTATATAACATTTATGAGTGAGTATGAAGCGTTAGATCACATGCACATTGTAGAGAAAACTAAGGATAACTTGAAATCATGTAACTACTTGCCACATCATCCTGTAATAAAGGAATCAAGTACCACAACCAAAACTAGAGTGGTGTTTGATGCATCAGCAAAATCTTCTAATGGAATATCACTCAATGACATTTTGAAAGTGGGACCGACAATACAACAAGATCTGTGTTCAATCATTCTGCGATTCAGAACACATGAAATTTGTTTCGCTGCAGCGTTGCGTTCCAGAACGTTACTCTTGGAGCAAAGTAAAGTAATGGAGAGTAAGGCAGAGTAAAACGAGAGTAAAATTTGTTTTGGAACGGGTGTAGAGTAAACAGATTCAGTTCTTTGCAAACATTGGGAATGTGTAGGTTCGACAGCTGTAATTATAAAAATTAATATTACGAGTTTTTAACTGTTCTGAAGTGTGGTGAAAACAAATGTTCATTAGTATCATGGTTTTATCGTACAGTGTGGTGGACATGTGCTCATTTTCGTGGATTTAAATGTTCACGAATATTAAAGTGCTTTGTTCATTGACAGCAGCATTTTTATAATGAAGTGAAATATACAGGCGTATTTTACCAAACTACTTATCCATCTGTTAACTTACGTCGCAATGAAAAACATAAGGCTTAATGTGAGTGATGTCTAACTTGCTAAGAGCAAAAATTATGTTGACAGTTTATATTTGTACTGGTTGTAATTTATGTAATTGATTTCTGAATTCCGCATAGGTTTCGTCGTAACTCGTTTGACATGGTGTTTATGAGTGCATTACATGTGGATTACGTCGTTCAGCGAATCATAAATCAAATTGTTCAGCACCTGCATACTCATGTGTGGCGAATACACACAACATCCATTCAAGAACTCTACAAAACTAGGCCTAGACAATTTGCAAGTTTAATGTTAACCGAGGTAACTTATGTTTGATTTGTGTAGACAGTAAATATATGTAGAAAGGTCAGAAACAATGTATTGTCAGTCTCACGAAAGACTTTAAACTATAAAAGTAGTCTTCCTGTCTTATGAAATAAAGAGAATCACAACAGAATCACTCCAGCACCCGTAAAATGAAAATGAAGCAAATTAATAATAGGCAATATTATTTATTCCCCAAGACGGGAATCATGGAGCAAGGAAACTTAGAATGAATTATTTATTTCTCAATGTTATCGACAATTGCAGAAACACGTGTTAGTGAACATTTTCACTATCTACTTACATTAAATTAACACTTCTATTCCTTATCTCAGTGATTTTAAAGTTAATGTTACGTTTTAACACAATTCACTAAACACACTCAAGAGCTACAATTTACAATTATTGGGACTCATATTACAAAGGAAATATATTTATTAATAGGTACAGTTTAATGTTGGAAACATATATTAATTTATAGGTATTTAAAGTACGTCCAACAACATAATATCGTTACTTAGGCCTAATTACAATTACTTTTGAAAGTGCAACATGCGAATTTCGCCCATTTTTTTTCACTTTCCAAATAAACAAATGAATTTTACTCTCAGTTACTCAACGAAATCACGTGAGTAAATATTTTACTCTGCAAAGATGCTCAGAGTAATTACTTCGTAGGATTGGGACACCGCCAGAGTAAGTAAAATTTTTGCTCCAAAGATTTTGGGACAGGCACGGAGTAAATTTTACTCGCAAGGTAACGTTTTGGAACGCCACCCAGACATTGAAAAGATGTACCGTCAAATTAAGGTTAGTCCAGATGACCATCAATTTCAAAGAATATTGTGGAGAAATTCAATGGAGGAAACAATCAGGGAGTATGAATTAGAAACAGTGACTTATGGTACTGCATGCGCACCCTTTTTTAGCAACAAGAACTTTGCATCAAATAGCTATAGACAAATCACAATATAACCCTATTGGTTCAGAGATTATACTTTGAGATTTTTACATCAGTCAACTCTCGATTAACCGTTTTAATGGAGGGGGCCGAGGTGTCGGATAATTCAAAACGCCGGATAATCCGCCTGTACCTTTTTTGTCGCCCGCTCGTAAACAAAAAGTCTCTAACCACCCCCCCTCACCATTCCTAGTCCTATTCGATAAATAATGACCGCTGCTGCGGCCGTTACTAAATGTTGTCAGGCGTGAGTTTATTTTATTATAGTATTATGTACATAATAATTTATAAGGCTGTCAAATATCTTTGCACCCTTAAGCACACAAAAAAATTGTAACAGACGAACATAAAACAAACTGTGGGAGGTAAACTAAGTTATACAGTATAAAGTGCGTTCAAGTAAAATATCTTTGCACCTACAGTATTATAAAAATAAACATTTCACAGGTACACATTCTACTTACGTTTGTCGCACATGATTCCATTTTCTGTTGACTTTCCAGCCGTTTGAAAATAAAATTCACTTCAGAAAGAACCAATCTTGGCCCATTATCTTACACGTTTTTCTTATCTACGTTTATTAAATACGAAAACAAGAACTGAGGAGGGTGTGAAAGATTATTTAATAAACATTTAAATACACTTTGAAACACGTTAATGCATATCTTATCCTTAAGCCCACGAAAATGCTGTAGCCATGCACATAAACAAAGTTTAAGTTACTCATCTTAAATAAGTAAAAACCACTTGAGACCTACACAAAACACATTTCCTCATCCTAAACACGCTAAATTGCGTTAGGCCTACACAAAATATAATTTTAAACAATAAAAAAAAAA
>PNEQ01112738.1:0-17754 GCA_003012365.1 Medauroidea extradentata
GTGACACAGGAGTAATTGTGTGCATAACTAATTGTGTTGTGAGAGTTCTAGTTGATTACTGTTTTGTGTATTTCATAGCTTTGTGAGCTATTAAATCCAGTACTTAATTTAACTCTTTTATTTGTAATTATAGACCTCTATCCCAAAGAACTCATGGGAATTGCCCACATATAAAGTTTTATGTCTCAAACTTGTAACAGTATTTACAAAATACTTAAAGTAACAACGAAATAGTTAATTTAAATGCTAAAGTATTCAAATGAGGAAAAAACTTACATACACACACACACACACACACACACACACACATATATATATATATATATATATATATATATATATATATATATATATATATACACACACAAACCTTTTCGGGAGCAAGTTATGCGACGTGTATCACGCAGAGCCTGGGCGGGAGTATTTAATACAACTGAGGCCTGGGAGTGCCAAGCGTTAAGAGTTAGTTGACCGGACAACATAAGCCGTGCTGTAACGTGGTAGGGAAAGTATTTTTTCTTGTATCAGTATTAAAATAGTTCTAATGCGTTTATCTTTAATGCCGTCCGCTTCTTAAAAACATAATTTCAAAGCTCATCAATTGTGCTAAAAACGTCTTTTTTACGTTGCTGAAGCTGAGAAAATATACACCGTGATCGTAAAAATAAGCCATAGAAACCTGCATCGGACATTACCACAAACTTTTCACAAATAAAACAACAGGGTCATCGCTTGAAGTTCCACTGAAATACAGTTTCTACGAAAACACTGCACGCTAGTTTAGTCCTTCGCGTCTAGAGGCGATGAGGTGTTTGAAGGAACGTGTTATGTTCGACTTATCACCTTCCCCGTTTCCGTGCCTCGAACGTGAAGATAAATCTACCGTCCGCTAACTCTTAAAGGTGACGCAACACACGCATCAAGCATAACCATAGCCTCTAGGCGCAAGTCTTCTTGAACCAGCGTACAGGTTTTTCAATAGATGGCCTCTACAAAACATTCTGTGGTAACCATGTCATTTGATGAAGAAATACTAACGGCAAATTTGTATAGTACACACCTTCACCTATTCCTTTTCAAATATTCTGCACAAAAATATTCACTGCAAAAAAACCACTGTTTTTTCCATTTTTTTTGGCTATTCCTTAAAGACCTGCAAAGGGCATACGCACGTGTAAAGTTCTTTGAATGATATTAATTTCTTTTACTTCTGTTTTGAGTCGTGTCGACAGCGAAGTCGGCAGAGATGATTACGCACAACTGTACACAAGGATAGAAACACGGAGGAGCGATTTCGTGACAATCACGGAAAACCGATATCAATGACGACCGGACGGGAATCTTGACCACAGTCTCCGTTACTCGATTCCAGCCTGAATTCTGAACCTGCAAGAGGCAGGATGTCTAGTAATTAGTGGATGCGGACTGCACCATGTTAATTAGAGACATAAACTGAGCAGAAAATATACTCTTTGATAAATAGTTTACTTGAGATATGTCCATAATACCAGTGAGCAGGAATGTAGGATAGATTTTTCGCACTATCATGTAATTTTTCTCGTCAACAAATGCCCTGACGACATCTTACTAACGAGTATTATCCTCTAAGTTTAGGTCACAGATTCATGCGATGCAGCCCGTATCCACGAATTACCTGACCCTCTTCTTGCACTTGACTTTGGACCTCTAATGACATTTTCTCTTAAACTAAGGGTCTAACGATCACATTTTATCAAAGAGTATATTCTGCTTAGTTTTTAAATCAGATTCACTTGGCACAGTTCGTATCAGCAAATCAACTAACCCCCTGAATAGGCCTTTGAATCATTAGTTGATTGCTGGATGCCTCGGTGACCATAACCTGAATTTATTTAACGGTTGAAAGCCAGACATAAAGGAAATAGACGTTGGGTATCTTCTAACTGAGGAACATTTCAAAAATGATTTTGTGGGAGAGAAATGTGGAAAATACCCAGGTCAGTGTTTGCATCATGGGTAGGGACCCCAGTTTTTCGCAAAAATAATTTTGCCCCAGTTTGTTTCAGTGCCTTACGTGCACATCTATAGTTCTGATTCATGGTTATTGGCAGCGTGTATGCGTGAAAAGCCATGTCTCATTTGACTGAGCCAATTACAAAAACGTTCCTGCAACACCACACGTCTGTGATTTGCCGGTAAAATCTCAAGGCTCGTGACAGTTAAAATATCCAATCGCTGACCACGAAGCAGAACTGCACGTAAGGAACGGAAACAAAGTGAGGCAAAATTTTTTCGCGAAAAACAAGGGTCCCTAATCATGGCACTAGGTGCGAACGTTCACCTGGCAGGCTAACCTTGCTACGTGGGCGTCACGCCGTAGCTGACTTAGAGAGCCAATTGACAATCCTGGGAAATAAACGAATCTATTCATCTAATTTACAACCAATGCAAAGTGATGATGTACTCCACGCACTGTAAAAATTTCCTTGACAGTATGGGAAGTTTTCCACCCATACACAGTATGCGACACTTACCATACTTCACCTAGAAATAGGACAAATGTCGGGAATTGTTATTATAGAAGTGTGGTAACATAAGAAAAAACTTGACTCTTTCCTGATCTACAAAGCCGGCCACCGTAGCGTAGCCGGGTAGGTACCAGTCCTGGGTTCGAATCCCTACTCGGGCATGGATGTCGTGTTGACTCTTCACCTCACTTTACCCTCATCGGTAGATACATGCAAAATTCGCGTTATTTTCTGACATCTGACTAGACTCCAAGTGACTGTAAACTCATTCGACGTCTCCCGCTGGCCGATATTGTCGTGACTTGCCGCGGAGAATGCTTACACGGTAGAGAGGCCAATCTCTGTAAAGACGTAACGCACGTAAATGACAACACATAAAAGTTCGTGGCCAATTGAATCGCAGATTATGCTCTGTTATGTGTAAGAAAGTGAAGTTTAGTCTGCTATCGAACGAAAACGCGAATTTTGTATGTCTCTACGCATCGGTTCTTAAGACCTCGTTAAAGGGCAGTAAAATCCTGTCACTCTCACTAATATACATGGACGAGATCCCTTACAAATGAGAAACAAATTTACCATACATACTTTCTTGACGTTCCAGTACATTGGTGTGGTAAATTCACAGATTTTTTTTACACTGTAGACACTTGAACAACAATGACTTAGTATCACTGTGAGTGCTGTAACTATGAAACACGCCTATCTTACGACTAGAGACCTGCGAATGTCACATTATTATCTGACTGCGGATTGGACTGTGTGCTATTCTGATTTCTGCTGTTGGCCAACAGTTTGTGTAATGCGCCTAGACGTTTACCAATAATTAGACACACTGGAAAATCGCAAAAATGTTTAACATGGTCTCCAATGAACTGTAGCATATAAACCGTGAACGTATGAACAGTATTCTGGCAAATCACACACGCCGTGTGTTCAAGCTGTACAGTTCTAACTGGGCCTGTTGAAGAGAGAATATGCTTCAAATAAACGACAGCCAATGTTGATACAACCTATTCGGTGCTATATACATCACGTTGGAGTCTAGCAAATAGTCTACTTTTCCCGCGATTTTCCAGTGTCTTTACCAATAATATGTGGTCAACTGTAAAATACCCACTATATTTAGAGATTGTGAAATTTCGCGAATTCAATGACTTGCATGTTAGAATCAAATATCCTATGCATACTCAAGTCGTGACCATTTGTCCACTATCTGCTACTCATTGGAACAGCAGACAATGAACGAATAGACAGGGCTTGAGTATGCTTATGATTAGGGACCCTGATTTTTCGCGAAAAGAATTTTGGCCCAGTTTGTTTCAGTGCCTTACGTGATAATCTGTAATTCAGCTTCATGGTTATTGGCAGTGTGTCTTGTGTGAAGAGCCGTGTCACATTTGACTGAGCCAATTATAAATACTTTTGTACAACACCACACGTCTGTGATTTGCCGGTAGAATCCCAAGGCTCGTGACAGTTAAAATACCCAATCGCTGACCATGATGAAGAACTTCAAATGTGCTCGTAAGGCATGGAAACAAAGCGAGGCAAAATTATTTTCGCGAAAAACAAGGGTCCCAACTTTTGATATTTGATTCTGACATGCAGGTCACTGAATTCGCGAAATTTCACCATCTCTAACTATACTGTACTGCGGGCACACAAAGACATGAAGGCCCGGAGCCAATAATGTTGTGGAGTAGTTCGGGCGAGCTTAGACCAGTGAATTCTAGCCTGTTGTTAAATAATAACGCAAAATTAACACGTCTATATACATACGTGTGCCGTGGCCACGGTTGGCGTTGTGTCTAGAGCACTCGCCTCCCGCCGAGACAATCCGGGTTCGATTACCCGTATTTTCGTATGTGAGAATCATGTCGGACGATGCCGCTGGTCGGCGCATTTCCTCGGGGATATCCCGTCTCCCCCCACCCTAATTTCGGCGCTACTCCATACATCATGTCACCTTACCAGTGCTAAAGACCTAGGTGTTAAAGTACTGACCCAAACGTCTTCACTCTTCGCTCATGAGTGCAACGCAAATTTTGCACGTGCGTTGTGCCTGATTACACCGCGATGAATTTAAATACGCGCAAACTGATTGGCTTATTAAGTTGGATTGAGTGGACGTAAGTGCCGCTCTGAAATAGGCTATGCTCCTTGCGTATGATACAATTGTGGCGAATTTGATGTCATCTTAAACCAGAGGTGAACGCGAAGATGAATTTCACACGCGATGCGCTACGTTGGTGCAGATAGCAAGAAGTGATATTTAATCAGTCCCCAGCTCATGGGGACTCGTTTGTTTAATGTATGGAAATTAACTTTAGCCTTTTACTGTATATTGAGCTCTAGTTAGGCTCTGCTTAGTTCTCCATTTTACCACAACTGAGTAGTAGGCTGGAATAAAGGCCTCAGTAAGACAATTGCACAGTGAGATAATGACAGGTATAAGTTTTGAAGAAATTAGATTTTTTAATTTCACGTTTCTCTCTCATTATTTTATGTTAAGTAAGTAATATATATTTACATTACACAAATTAATAGTAGTTACTGTAAACACAGTCAAAGATAAAACACACACTGTAACCATTTTTTGTGTAATTTTACACGAATGTACACGGCAGCACAATCTCCACACACGCTCGTGTAATTTTACACAACTTATGTCCCTGTCTTTTTACAGTACATAACGGTAAAAATACAATTAAATGCATGTGGAATAACAGTGCTACAGTACATGTATTTTAACAAACTGATATGTAAAATAACCCGTACTTCAAAGGAAAAAAATTACAATTGAATAAAATAAAAACATAATTAAATTAAAATACTGTATATTTGAAACTAACTGGCAACATGGTGCAAAACTTTTAATTTTTTTCTGGAACCTGAACGTGAGTTATTTTTAAAAGATTGTCTCACTTCTGAAGTGATTAGTAACCACGAGAAACTTACGACTATTTTAACCACGAGACCGTCGATGGTTGTTAACCAACGTAATTTGTGATATGAGATACATTCATTCCAGACTAAATTACCATCCTAATAGTTTTTGACATTAATTGGGATTATTTTAGCAAGCTGTTCCAATTACACAAAGGAAAACCTAAGTCCTCTTCCTTACTACGCTTATTTTTGCTGAATTGTACAACTAATATATAGCACGACCTAATAATTGGGCGACGGCCAAGCTTATATACCAAGTCAACTGACGTACTGAAAGTTTGTATTTCAAGTTAGTTTACACAAAAAAATATTTTTTTTTGTAACGTGACTACAACTTTGTTTAGCGAAAATATTTTTTAAATGAACATAGTAAAACTTGAGTAAAGTTGGAGTTCACAGACACGGCAACAGGGTTTGCACATTTTAAACTGTAAATCAACACGAAAACCACATCGTTATAAAATATAACAAGTTTAGGTGTTAATAAATGCTTTTTATACGTATGTGATCATGTATGCACGTCAGTGATGGTAAAATTGTTAAAGCTTTCTGTTTAAAAATACGATTAAATATTTTACTTGATAAAATAGTATTCCTACGCAAATTGCTCGAGTAAATTTATAAATATTTTGCCGTTTCATAACTGCACTGTGAGACAAGCATTTTTACATTTAAATCAGTGTATTTATACAGAGACAGAGCTGTTATAAAACACAAAATTACGTGTAATATTACAATATGTCATCAAATTTCTAGACGTACATTTAAAAATGTAATTTTACATTAACTTTCTAGTAAATTTGTGTATATATTTGTGATTTTTACCAAATATCTGTACATGTTTTGGATCAGCAAGAACAATTGTATATAATTACACATACTGTTGATGTATTTCGTAATTACACGAACAAAAATGTAAAACTACCTGCTATTTGTACGTGTATATTTACACAATATTTTTACGGTGTGGTACCAGCACAGGCTAATACAAAAATTCATAACTTAATGAGGTACAAAAATTTGTAGGTGTCTTCTATGGACATATCGAACAAGATAAATTGTTTGATTGAAGAAAGGCCTCAGCTTACTAAAGCCTTTATTTCAGCCAACTCCCCAATTGTGTTCTCTCGCTACTTGTTAGTATTAACAGCTACTGCAGTTTAAATCAGAATAAGTGACTATTCACTAATATTCCAGTGATTTTCACAGGTTGGGGATGGAGCAGTTCAAAATTATTGAATTAGGGAATAACAAATAGAAAATCAGTGAATATTTACTGATTCACTTTTGGAATGTTGGCACTATAAATCGGGGTTGGTGAATATTCACTGACTTGCCAGTGGTATTACACTGATTTGATTAGTTTAAACTGCTCGATACGGAATTTGTGAAAACCAGTAGAATATTAGTGAATATCCAATAATTCTTATTTAGAGAGTTCAAGAAATCGTTAATTTTCAGGTGTTTGAAAATATTTGCTAACGTTGTAAGGAAACATGCTTTCCTTTACTTTCCGTTTAAGACTACGTTAAACTATAGGAAAAGTCTCATATGTGACTCAAAAGACTCATTCCTTGGAAAAGGAATTCTACCTAGAGAAATATAGTTCACGTTTCCCGTGTGATATGTACTGTTAAGGAAAAAAACTCAAGATTAAGACACTGAGACGATGCTGTTTACAAGACGTAGATCCTACATAAC
Organism: Medauroidea extradentata; assembly: GCA_003012365.1. Taxonomy (NCBI): domain Eukaryota; kingdom Metazoa; phylum Arthropoda; class Insecta; order Phasmatodea; family Phasmatidae; genus Medauroidea; species Medauroidea extradentata. The sequence goes on from PNEQ01112738.1 coordinate 7,158, forward strand.
TCTATTGCACGTAACACTTAGAATTTATCATATTCCTATATATCCATTGCGCTAAAATGTACAGGTTCTCGGGTAAAATGTGTAGTTCCGCTCTGAAAATTTTCAACTTAAAAATATAATAAATCTTCATGTGACACTTGTAATTGCTGCTGAAAATTTCTAGGATTAAAAAAATTCTCTAATACTTATTAACAATTCTCACTCAACTATACAAAAAGTTTGAGTAGATTTCTTTTGATATTTTTCTAAAATTTTTAAAACTTCGGGATATTGTTTTATTTTTACTTTAAAATTCTTATTCATCGAATTAAATTCACTGCAAATTTGGTACATAACCTTACCAAATGACGGCAGCATAATATATCTAGTAACAACATATGACATCGTAGAGAAATTACTCAAGTCATTGACTATTATCAGGTCTAGTTCCATTTGACTATTATCAGGTCTAGTTCCATACGAAACTTTTTTTTTTAAAGAATTTGTAAACATTGGTTTTGGAAAATATTTTCACCGCAGGATCAAGGTCGTATACAAGGAAGGGGGGTTCCGGTTTCAAACACACCCCGAAATATAAAGGGAAAAAAATCAATGTTACTAGAACTGGTATATTCAATTTTTCGATTCTAATACTGCTTAAATGGCACCATTTTGCACCTCAAAACCCAAATTTCCCCCACTTTGACTGTGGGAAATCGGTGCTCCTTTATAAAATTTCGCATTTGAACCCCCTCTCCCCAACATAAATCCTGGCTACGCCACTGCGCAGGATGACACTAACGTGGTAATTTTTTGGATTTGTCAGAAAAGTACCAGAAAAATATACATACAAACAAACACACACACACATAGTAGAACTCTGGTATAACATATTCCGAGGGAGGGGGGGGGGCTGTCTAAATAAAAGTATTACACGCAGGTAAATTATATATGCAGGCATCAATATTTATACATCAATAAATGTATGTTACACAAAAGTAACTTCCGATTACACAGTTTACGTACGTTAAATCAGCTTATAATTAGAACATACGATGTTGCAGTTAAAGTGTCAGCAGAAATATAATTAATACATAGACATTGTGTGTATAATAGAGGTTCTCCCATTTGTCTTCTTCAGGTTTGTGATCGTCATCCAGAAACACCGACACTAGTATCATACTGTTATGTTCATTTACTACACTTTCTCTGTCATAAACTTGTTTTTAATTGTTGTTTATCTTAAATCCACAACTTAGTTATTATATCTATAATAATACTGTGTGCGTTCTACGAGGTACATGGCGGTAGCCAGAACTAAATAACAATGAACTGCCCCTCGTATTTAGAACATTTGAATCAATCTACTTTTTCTTCTCGTAGAGTTTTGGCATTTACGTACCTAAGTTACTGCAGCAAAGATGCAATATTAAAAAAAAAATGTATGTGTCGATAAGTACGTCATGTTGCGCATGCAAATCGTCCATTATAAACGCACAGTGCCACGCCTACCTCATCATAGAGTTTAGCGTGACGTACTCGCATTCATAATATCGCGGTTCGATAACTGCCGAGTGATCTGGAGGTGGTTCGTCATGAGTGGCCACACACCACTATCCTAGGAGAAGGTTGAAACAGTTTCTCTGTATGACCATTCTCAATTCCTTATAAGGCTGAGTCACCCCTTTTCTTAAAATTATTCATTTTAGTATAATAAATTAAGGGTATGATGAATTACTACCAATTAATTTTATTAGAAACATTACATTTTGCGATTTAATGCGTATTAAGGGACTAAATTTGTACTAAGAATTATTTTACCTTTATTACAAGGCGAGAGATAATAATTGTCTGATATTTTTAATTAGCATAATTACTTCAAAGCTAAACTTTAATAGTTCAAATGTAATGCGTGTAGTGAAATGTTAGGTCATTAGCTAAGTCCCTATTGAAATATTTTAAAATAAATAATATCCAATTTTGAATACAAAAGAAACTAAGCAAAATTAAGTAAGATTGGTGACATGGGCTGATTCTGCACCGAAAAATTCGTAATTTTATTATTGTACCAAGCACCGTCTCACTCTTACACATTGTATAAGCATTAAATTCCCTTCAATTATATGTTATTCTGTTCAATAGTTTTCGTACAGGCGTATGACAAAGTAGCGATTCGACTATTTATGCCACTTACCCAAAGTAAAAACTATTCGAAAGATACAAATGAAATAATTTAGATTGAAAGTAATTTACTATGCTACATAATCATACCTTTGTTATTTCATATATATAAATAAATATATATACATATATATATTATATATATATTTAAATACAGATACTCAAATATATGCAAACATTTAGGTATGTTCAAGAATTTTAATTTATGCAAACATCTTTTACGTGAAATAACAATGTGTCATTCTGTGATTCTATACGTTTACTTCCACTCAAAATTATTTCATTCGTTTCGTTTGAATAGTTTTTACTTTGGGTAAATAGGTAAAATAGTCAAATCGCTACTTCAACATGTACTTGTACGAAAATTATGGAACAGAAAAATATTTTGTTTGTGGGAAATTACTATTAATGTATTGTGCAAGAGTTGGATAGTATGTGGTGCAGTTGTAAAATTACGAATTTTTCCCCGCGAAAAGAGTGCGCTTAGATTTTAACTTAAAATAATGTTATCTCTCCACTACACGCATTTATGATGGCATTTCAACACTTTTTGTTTCTTGGTCTAAATTTTAGTGTACTGCAGCTTTTTACATTGTTATGTAATAAATACGTCAATATTATGACATTTGTAGGAAGATAAGAAGTACTGTTTTTTTCTTATCTTCCAACAAATGTCTGATATTATGGAAGTTATATTTTTATTTAACAGTGAAAAACATTTGGTAGACTTTCAAGTTTTATTGAAATGCTCTAAAAAGAAGAAAATAAATTTTAAATAAAATCAAATCCATTACTTTATTTTATTACACAATTTATATGACATAAAAGTTTGTTGCGAGATTAACCTATTTTATGAAACACATTTTATTTTTTCTTAGAATTACTTATGTAAAGGTCAAGTTACATATTGTATTATTGTTTATCTACACAGGTAAATCTCGCAACAAGCTCTTATATCATACAAGTTGTGTGATGTAATAAATTAATGGCTTTAATTTTAAGTTTATTTTCTTTTTTTTAGAGCATTTAAATAATAGTTTGATTTTAAAATTGTTTTTACTATTAATTACGTTTTTTAATTTTTAGTTACTTTTTATGTTGTACCCACGAGTACCTAATAAATATTCGTCGATCCTCCCAGATCTTCGTTTAGAAGGGTAAGAGCTGATATACAACGGTGCCCTGAGGTGGTACGTTCACGACATCATGTTTGATAGATACACCCTGGTGCCACTCAGTCCTCGGCACGGCCTCACCTTGACTTGGGTGTTTGGAGGAATGCGCCACTTATTTCAGATTGAAGCTTACTTGTGCCTCATAAAACACAGTTCCGGGTTTGACTTTTTTTCGCCACTGCTATAATTTGCCCAGGGCGTAGGTCTATATTAGTTAAGACACGACCCCGCTAAGTCATACCTGTTTAGCCGGGCAGTAGTACAACATCTCCTAGAAGAGTTGAACGCAGACGTCATTTTATTCATATCCTTCTCAGCAAACCCCTTCATTTGATATCCATATCATGGGAGTGCATAAAAAATAACTAGTCCGTTATATTGGATTTAAAATTACGCCATCCAAACTAATAGTGTATGCAAAATTTCAGTTCAATCGGTTGAGGATAACTGCTTTAAAATTCAGTTGCAAGATTTAACCCGAAAAAAATATATACAAACATTGCAAGTTAAATAAAAGCTTGTAATAACCTCTCGTTGAACATAGATAACATAGTAAAACAATTTTAACTATAGATGTTAATGTCTTTCTTTAAAACATAACTTTTTTAGGCAACTCCTGTGCTTCGAAAGGTTTTTTTTTCCTGTTCAATATCCAGTGACTTCGAGAGAACTGCAGAACTGAAATGGGTCCGCTGCACCATTGAAATAGAATCGACATCGTTAATAAAATAACTGAAATAGATTTTACAGAAAAATTCGTCGGCAGTACAAATTCACAACTTTTTTAAAATTTAATTTAAATTATTTGTATTCTCATGTCCTAGATACGCGAAAACAACTGCATTGAGACTCTTAATAAATTAATTTAAGGAATCAAATAGTCAGTCAGTTTTCTTAAAACCAATTTCAACAGGAAAAATTTTATATCAAGAATATGATATAAATCACTTATGTATAAAAATAAATATCACGGTAAGAGGACTTGATGAAAAAGAACAAAATGTAATATTTGCTCATGACTAGAACTATAGCAAAGCAAATAAAAAATTAGTTTCGGAAAGTTTTTTCGGAAAATTCCTTCTAAATTTTTAGACTATATTTGCCGACAGGAAGCAACACTACGGAAATATTTATCCCAAGAAAAAAAAAAGGGTAAATTTACTTGTGAAACTTCACACATGTAGTTATTTAGAGCCAAACCAGCATGATTTTTTAGTATATTACAGCAATTGTGTTACGTAACATACATTTTGCAATATATTTATTCTATTTTATTTGGCTTTCATTATTTCTTCTACTAAGTTAAAGCTGAAATGCCTTTTCTTACACGGAACCAAATTTCAAACAACATATCACGTGTACAAGGCGAGCAATACAAATTAGTTGAAACATAACTAGAAACAATTCAAAATTATAACCAAGCATTTTAAATAATCAGCGTTACAATGTATCAAGTGGACAGCTGCGACAAAAGACAAACGAAAAGAAATCTAAAGACCAGGAATGCAGCTTACAACAGATATTATCGACAAGTTATACAACAATCAGGAATGAGATAAACAATAATGTCTTGCGAAGTAAGGAGCGATAGAATAATAATAAAAATAATCACAACTAAGTTTACAATTCTGAGACAGTAACACTAACATTAATAATAAAATAAATTACTGATTCAATAAAATCTACATTGTAGTGTCTCGCTTCTCATAGGCCACGTAAATAACGCCGGCACACGTACGTTATCAATGCTATGGATAACATTTAACCGACGTGAGTATGAATTCCAAAATACAAGTATAGGTAAAATTATACTATACTAGTACATGTCTGCTGGCACCAGCAACAATTATAATAGTTTAATATATGAGAGTATTGAGCGCCTGAACACTTCATCAACTAAAATTAAATAAAACCAGTGTCAACAATAGTTTGCTATGACTTTTAATATATGCTTAGTGAATATTTGTTTGGAGGAAAATAAAAGTTGAAACGTAAGTAATAATTACTAGGATAAAGAAAATAACCAGCCAAGTTAGCATGTAATTAATTTATTTTAAATGTTAAGTGTTCGTTACTAATGTTTTAGGCAAAAGTTCAGCTGTGAGTAGGGTCTTTTGGTGGATGTAAAACATATAGCCTATTCCAGCAGACTTAATAGAATATTCTAAGATGCAGTGGGATGGTGGAAGCCTGACTAGCGGTGATATGATGACTCCATGATGATTAATGTAGTCTTTCTACATACCATTAAACTACTTCTTACTGCCTTCGGTATAGAACAACAATATTTCCCTGATGGAAATAAAGCTCCAGGACGCTGCTCTGTGGCGTATCGATGTTGCTTGCAGACGTCGCAGATAAGTAATCTTGAAGAGGTCCATCCACTACACGTCAATTCAGTCTAAGGCGTTGCTTAGAATTTTTAGAAAGAAAAGAAACAAAAAAACTAAATATGCATACTGTTTCCTGTCTAAGAGGAAGTATTAGTGGAGAAAAACACTTGGCTGGTTGACAAACTGGATGCATGAAGTACATTATCAAAACAATGTGATTATTTAAGCCAAAAATTCTAAATTCCAGTTAAAATAAAATACGTTACAGTAAATCAATATTAGGCCTGGGTGTCTGGCAAATTAAATAATTAATATAAAATCTGTGGCACGAAAGAGACAGTGAGATGGCACAACACAGAAATATATTCATAATTAGGACGTGAGGTAAGGCAGAGAGAAATGTAATGAAAAAACTAAGGTCTTAATAATGTGTGAGAGGTTTGATTTTATGGATTCATCTACGAATTGTCTTGATTTGTTTGACTGTATTGCGCGTTGTATAACTATAGTACAATATTTTTAATTTCCATCGCCTTAATAACGCTGAGTGTAAAATCGTGACAGTCTTTTTTTTTTCTTCGTCTAGGGTATTATAGTTGTAAGGCTAGCACTTCGGTATTTTATAAATCAACTTATCCAGCCAACCACGACTGATGTGAGAGCGGTGACCTTGAACAATTTGCTGCCATGTTATCCGGTGAGTCACACAGCATGACTAACGGCCCGTAATAACAATACTTTTCCGCATGTTTCAGCTCGGCTCTATTATACTATACTACCATGCAAACTTGCGAGTCTCCTCTGTGTATGCAGACATTTGCAGAAAAGTCAATTATTCTCCCGCGAATTATACAAGACACATTCAGCTGAGCGTTAAAACGTCCCCTAAGGGCAACTTGGTACTGTGCTCGAAACCCCTGTATTCCGTAGATTCCTTAGATTATTGTATAAATTAATATATTAACATAAATTATTTATTATATTATCTCTAAGTTATTTGACACTATGTTATAATAAATTCATATTAAATATATAAATAATAAGCATAATTTAAAATTAATACTGACATACAAAATAAATATCATTTACATTTATATTAAAATCTTTATAAAATATCTATTTCTCTCTTAACAAGATGTCACTATATTAAATTAAGGTTATATATAGTTATATATAATAAATCACGGGGGGGGGGGGGGCTTGTATTACTTTTCCTTAAAAAAAATAATACCTTTTAATTTTTTTCTTTCATTTTTAGCTTTCTAAAACCCCATTTTGGCAAACTTTTTGGTAAAATTTTAGTATCTCAAAAAACCCTATTTCATCATTGCTGTAAGTTAATATTTAGTTTTGCATTTGAGCACCTCCTAGACTGGACGGCAGACACAAAATAGCGGACACTGATAACCACTTATACAACGTGTTTAAAAACATGTATGCAAACCGGGGCGCGTGATTTGTCAACGGAAAAGGGGACAAACAGTACAGAACATCCACGGTCCATTTCAAATCTTGAGGGCTAAGTCATGACCTTGCTAGCACCGTACCATTTCTTTGCGTTTAACATGGAAACTGTGAATTCTAGAGAGTTTCCACTAGGAGTCTGAGTTGCTTATTACGACGTCCTGCTGAATCCTATACAATAAAGAATCAAATTAACTTCACGTTATAAATGTTCCGTGAAACCTAACTGTGCCAACTCCTATTATTTACATGACGACTGAGTGTAAAACGTATAAAACCATTTTTTTTTGGCTCAAGATCTATAATCTGTACAGGCCTACCAATTTGTATTCCTCTAATGGAAGTACTTTGCGTAATGACGTAATATGCTCTATGCTTCTACATATACAGGCTTCTATACTGCCCTTATTATTTGAGATAGACGATTGGTTTCCTGTAAAAAATCTCCCGCTTTGCGGGCACGAATCGCGTTACCGAGTTTGTACACATGTTTCCTAAACACGTTGAACAGTAAAATATTGATATACGCAATTTTGTAGCCTAGTATTTTACAATACAATAAAATCAGTTGTTACAGTAACGTATAATATTATGAATAATCTGTTTTATTTTTAATGTGAAGGGTGGTAGCAGATGTGTTTTGGATACCAGCACCAGCTTAGGGCGAGTGTGGAGAACATGAATTCAGTTGAATATTTGCAAGTTATTCATGTGTACAGTGTTTTGAATTTTAACTTAAGTTTTTTAAAAGGTTTTATAGAACTAAATTTCCGTTGAACTTGAATCTGGGTTGGATTCCCAACTCCGGCAGTCTTGATTTCGCTTTTCCGTAATTTTTGGACTCCAGGCTGGGATGATTTCATAACAAAGGCCATGGCCATTTCCTTTCCCAGCTTCTGGATTGTTTTTTAATTTTTGCTAACCGCTGCTGCTACAACTCCTTCTAACTGGACTAGTGTTTCATTAATATTTTCTACAGCCGGGCTTTTCCGCACTCAAGAAAGTCTTTATTCTATCAATAAGCAACCCAAGCGTACAAGATCACTTAGGACCTGTGAACCCGCACACGGCCTGTGTAATATTGTCTGATCAAGAACCCGTCAATCATCATTCTATGCTATTTTTCTCCTTAGGTCAGATCAGCGACTTTAAGTGGATCTTCTGTCTCTGTCTTCCCATAATTCCTCCACACTCGAACAGTATTCGGCTTCATTAAGGTCTCTATATTTATATTCAAAACACCATAGAGTTTAAAGCGATGCTGATTCTCTCTCTCTCTGTCCATAGCCGGGCTTCGTAACGTAGTCAGTCGCCGGTCTACTGTGCGAGAGGTCCTGGGTTAAAATTCTGGTACGGGCATGGATGTTGTGCTGGCCGTTCACCTCTCTGCAACATCATAAGCTCTTCGTGGCTACATCAGTATTCAACGTCACATATTTGTTTTTATATTTGTACCAGATTTTTTTTCTAAATTTAGACAACACAAATTGTGACTAAATTTTGCTCTTACAAACTTTTTGTTATCTCACATTGCTCTTTGTGTAATAACTCGTAAACGACAAAATTTGCAGTTTACTGTTTTGTGTACGCCACTACAACTAAGTGACATACAAAACAGAAAGAATTTACAGTGAATAACGGTGTTATAGGCTACAAAGTCTCCTGTATAAAAATAAAACACTTTTTGTGGTTTTTAAACATTCTCTAATTTTTAAATTTTGAATTTCAAATTTTAGCATATTTGTAATACAATGATAATTTATTTTTTGTTTTTAAATATGATACCTTGTAACATCGTTATTCAATGTAAATTTTTTCAGTTTGAAAGGTCGGTTGGTTTTAGTGGCGTGCGTAAAACTGTAACATGCAAATTTTGACGTTTACGAGTCATTACACAAAAAACTGTGAGAGATTAGAACATTTCATTGGAGGAAAATTTAGTCACAATTTTTTGTTCAAAATAAGAAAAAAATATCTGGTACAAATATAAAAATGAAAATATGACAGTGAAAACTGATGTATACCGCGCCCTTAATAATGAGTGATACTGTAATGGACCCTCAAGTGTACTTGTATGTAACCAGGTAATTTTGTAACAGGTATAACTCAATGTAACCATGTATATAGTTTTGCTGTTCTGTCACATGTATAGAGTATAAACAGTGTGTTCATGTCAGACAGAGAAAGGAAGCATCATCCATCTCTGTCAGTGTTGGTCAAGGGGCACATCCCCTCCACAGGCCAGTACAGGGCCTCGGTGTACAACATGCGCCCCAGTGGTGCGCATGAACTTATTTTTGCACACGGCCTCACAATTAGTACCGAGCGTAATGACTAGCATAAGTATGAATACGAGCAGCAGAGTATAATCAGACCTGTACGTCAGGCGGTGTCCGGAAGCCAAGGCCACTTGGGGAATCGTGGTAAGACATCCCAGGCCTCCTAAGCATTCAACTGTTGAGGGAATACCGGTAGCGGTCCCGTGCAGAGATGTAACCGTTTGTATGCATGTACCTGTTGAGGGAGTACTGGTAGCAGTCCCGTGCAGAGGTACGCACTTGTATTTTAATGTGGACACCGTCTGGGTTAAACTTTGATTCTACATGACACGAATCAGAGATGTATAACTCTGTCTAAGTATGAAGTGTATCAGTGGTCAATCCGCACAGTTGTATGTTATTCGAAGAATATAATAAAGTGCTCAGATTATCTTAATCGCATATTGAGTTCTTGCTCTTAATTGCCCCAAGATTCCACGTAACCATAAACAGGGAAAGCTCTATGTGTATCGCAACCGCTCGAGATACTACAATACTCACCATCTTGAATTTTTGTATTTGGTGTCAACTTTTCTTCTGGCTAAATTTCGAAAGCTTGGACATACTCCATTGCGAAATAAATGACTGTCAAAAGAAAACTAAAAATAAGACAAGAAAACATCAATAAGCAGAGTATGCTTAGTCATCACAATACATACACAACATGAAATTCCAAAACTGGAATCGGGTAAGATAAAACAAGGAACAAACAGAAAAATAAGTCTATATATATAAAAACTAGCAGTCCCCCGCGGCTTTGCTCGCGAGTATTATTCGTAACTGATAATATTTACTTTAAATGAAAAACCTATTTGTACACAAGATTGGTACTTCAGTCATCAAGTGTTAGAATGTCCAAGCGGCTAGTTGAACTAATTCTGCAGCAGGATAAGTAGCTATAGCTGTCCACGCTAAAAGTAGTCTTAAGTTTATCCCTGCCACTAACAACGACTTCGCCTGGGCCTTATTTATAAAACTGCCAATTTGACGTTCTAGGGTAGTTACAGACGTCTAAGGTAAGTGGTTAATCGAATGAGAAACATCTGTTTACCCTGTGCACAACCATTGGTGACGGTGCCCTCAATTATATATTGTCAAAATATTCACTTTAACTTTATTGACATTACAAAGTTTCAGAGAGTTAAGG
>PNEQ01112739.1:0-17754 GCA_003012365.1 Medauroidea extradentata
GTTTTAACATAGCAAAGTACGTTTGTGTTGGTAACTGCTTGTATAATATGTGCATGCAAACATTTTAGCGGTAAATAATAGTGAAAATCTTCACAAAATTGAAGGTTGTACGTTGCGACGGAAGCGGTGGTGGTGGTGGGTGGCAAGGCAACACTCTGGCCGGCGAGCGGCAGGGAGGGGGTACACGGCGTGAGAGGAGAGGCAAGGAGAAGGAACGCGTCAGTGCGCATGCGCCACTGTGCTTAGAGGTCCTAGATCTAGGCGCTAGTCCATACCACATACATGATGTTAAAAAATTCATACAACGTATGGTTAAAAATCTAGAAAACCTTCCTACAAACTTAAGAAACATGTTAAGTAGGTATTACAGGTGCATTTCTTATTGTGTACTGTGCACAGCTAAAATTTACACTCTAGAAATTATTTTCTTGTTAGCTTGATTATTTCTTTCCAAGATTCTTGGTATATATTTTTCATTTAGATAAAGATATATGCGAATCACAATAAACTGAGCCCTTTTAAAATCAAACATTATGTATTTTATGTCCTATAAACATTTATTTATAAATTTATTTTTTTCCTACGGACTGCATAATTTAAGTTACGGTAGTACACATAAATACAAAGTGATGTGGTCAGTAGTTTGAAACTTTTCATCATTGCCTGCACACTACATTGTCCACGCTCAGGCCTACAGTTCAAAAGTTCACAGATATATGACAGCTATTTTTATGACAAAAGAGTTTTATACACACAGTGTTGCACATTGTTTCATATAACACACACAAAAGCATCAGAAATGAGTGCATAAGAAAACCATTGCCAAATGATTTAAATTTATACACGTACTAATTATCTGTAAATACTGTAGATACTTTCTACAACTACCAGTCTTTGTATTTGGAATTTCTGAAAGTCTTATTAATCCTGTACGTTAATAGCTATGAATTTTAAAGTCATGATTAAAACTTGCAATACTGCATGCTGTAGGCCTGAATCCTATAACAATAAAACAAAATGTGTAATTTATGAGACTATTTTGAGAAACAAAAGCACAATACAAATCTTTAAGAGTGAACATTTGTATTTAGTCAATCTCAAAGTTAATAACATATATTTATAGTATAGTACCCTGAATGTTTGTTTTAATATTCACAAACACTTTACATACATTTGACATCATCTTGCAGCTGTTACATTTATATGAGCTAAATTTCAACATACTGTATATGTTTTGTTTATCCAAATATTCAACATTCTATCTCTGAGCAATTTGACCTGCGATTACCATTGGAAACAAATTCAGACCAAGACTTCTGGAAGACAAGTTTTACATATAAACAAGTAAAATACTCAGCTTGATAGTACATGGCTGTAATTATTTCTGCTAGTTGCATAGTTAACAAAAAATTGTACTATCTTCAAGCCTCTGGAGACGACACACAGTGGTGAAATGTATAAATTAAACAACGATGTACAGACATGTATATTATACAGACAGAGTACTATATAATACCTACAGGATGTCCAGCAAAAGTGGTGTTTTAATTTCCAATACATTTTCCGTACAATTCCCACATTTCCTGAGAAATTTCAGTACAGAGCTTTAAACATTGTACCATGATAACTTGTGCTACCAAAGCAGACTAATGATAACCATACAATTGTTATGATATTTTTAGAGGTGGCGAAGGTGTGTACAATATATTACTTTAGTCCAGTATTTAATTAAAATATTTTTCTTTACACAAATTTATAAATTGATTGAATTGTTGAAAGTCCTCTTTTGTTGCATTTGATGGTTAAGTCCATGTGAACAAAACCAAAATGCATATGAATAGAATTGTGGGAAGAAATTTATAAAACATGAGGGACCAGCAAAATATCATATTATATTTACTATTATTTATACAGTCTTAAATCACACACGTTTCTTGACAAAAAATGTACGTACAATAAAATTTAACGGTTAAGTAGGTTGTATTACTATCCAGAATTTTTTAACTTATTCCTAACACTTTTAAACTGTCAGCTAAATTTATTTATGTCACATTTTACGAAACAACATACTACACGTATATGTAATATTCAGTAAAAGAAACAAGTGCTAAGGAATAAGTATCAACTTTTCATTATAACTTAAATACCTTGAATGCATTCATTCATGTTTCGCATCTATATTCCCTATTTGTAGGCACATCAATTACATTCTTTTTATTTTCCTGTTTTTGCTCCAGATAAAATTAATGCTGTATTTTGCCATTCATTCCTGGTTTTCCATACGATACATGACAAAAATTTTAGACATGAATTCAGTCAAATTAAACATCACAACTTCATCGGAATCACAACAATATTTGTACTTAAGCCTTGCTGTCACATAAATATGTTCAATCTTTATTTAATTACAATGTTAAACAACATAAAAAATTACCAGGTACCATGTAAAACCAGATAAATAAATGCAATAAAAATTATCAGGTACCATGTACAAACAGGATAAATAAACACATTCACTAAACCTAAACCTACACCCGCCATTTTCTAGTCTATTTCGGTGTTCAATATACTCTAATCTCGTTTACGCTGTCAAAAACTGATTCTGTCGATTCACTTGAAATCGATTCTCGAATCAAAAGCGTTGTTTACTAGGGAATGTGTTTAAAATTTCACATTTATTCCGTAATTCAAACAGAATGACGGGACACGTGACTTTAAAGATGGAAAAATTTGCGACACTACCCGTCATGAAAAATACTTGTCTCTAGAAATAACTAAAATTGCAGCTGTCAAAGTACCGTCCAATCTCTTGATTACTCATAAAGAAATGATTGATGGCAAAGAAATTCTCACAGAAAAGAAAAATTTCAAGTACACTTCCCATACTTCCCAATCGCTGGACAGCCTGAACCAAACACTACACTTGACGACAGCAATTATACAACACATGTGTATTTAACGTGTAAGTATAGTACATAGATAGCAGTTTTCAGAGTAATGGAATGAAAAAGTAAACATTGTATAGGTCTACATAAATAACAGCACATGGCAATGTTCATGTTTATATGCAGCAGAAAGATACCAACTGGCTGAAAATATAAATTTAGCAGAGCTTTTGAAAATGTCCATTGCTTAGTGGACTACTAATATTAGGAATGGGTCAAATAACAAAAAATACCGGTTCCGATTCCAGTACCGGTTCTACAATTCAAAAATCAGTTACAGTATTCGGTTCTGACAATTTTTGACTAAACTACTCAATACTATTTTCAAAAAGTAAAACACTTGCCTTTTACTAGAACCTTTCACGATGTTAATTAAGATGCGGAAAGAATTCAACAATAAAAATGTACATAATAGGCTATGATTCAAAATATTAAAACTAAAAAATATGTCTTCAAATTATTTAAAAATTTTTGTTCAAAAATATTAACATCTTCACTCTGTCTGGATCTAAACGATTTCTCTTTGAATCACAAATGAAGCCTGCCGTGCTGAACAGTCTCTTGCTGCATACTGTTGCTGGTGGAATGCACAAATATTTCCTCGAAAGAGTCTGGAGCTGTTTGCAATTATCTCTGTGCCTCTAGAATTCAGCGACAATACAATCAGGTGTCTTCACTTTGTCACTGATGTCGATGTTGACTTACAACATCCTCTGAAAATGCGGGTTTTACAATAGTTGCAAAATGCATATTTGCTGTCCGTGCTGTCAATGCAAAAATGTTCCCAAACGGAAGACATTAAAAAATAAAACTCGTAAACTGCTTTATAAATAGCATCCAATTTTTTTTAAGATAAACATTACGTCACTCGTGTAGTTACCACTCGAAAAACGTAAATACTCGCAACTTGTTTACACCGTATCGTTATCGTTTATTCTCTCGAAGAGATTTCAATGATGCAGACATGTACATTAAACAAAAATAATTCATATATTCGTTTAGGATACTGTTTCCAATTGCTTGCACTTGCCCTGCACTTAAGGGACACGGAAAATAAAACTGTGTTCACTAGTTAAAAGGTGCTGTTTATCTGCCACTTCTGCAACGAAACTGGGGACAGAGCACACTAAGTTGCACTTACTTTGCACCTTCAGTGAAAACAGTAATTGGAAAATAAATGCAAAGAAATGGAAGCTTTTGTAACTCGTTCAGAGCGCAGTAGAATGTAGACCACACAAACATAAAAGCTGTGTGACCTGTGATGTTTCTATACGTAATCTATGGATATTTCTGTCATCGTCAATCATAATGGCCAGAATATGTGTTTTTATTATGCCCGATTTCCCGCGTAGGCCTACTGTGAATATTATTATCAGGAAAACAACTTACATTTATTGACGCTAAGTAAATAATAGTTTCTTTGCTATCAACAATCGCAAGAAATAATAATATTTTACCGCTAGAAGCAGCAAAACATAGGTTATAAGAGGTAAAATCGACCTTTCTCAGTTTGGGAAGAAATTCAAATTTTGTTTGTTATAAGACATTTTATATATAATTATGGGTTCTCAAACTGTTTTTTTAACTGTATAATGTAACCAACTTGTTGTAGGTCACCTAAAACCAGTTCCTAGTCAAACCTTGAGAACTGACAAAAAATGGAACCGAAGAACTGAACCGACCCATCCCTAACTAATACAATAGTCAAGGAGAAGTTAATTAGTTTTACTAGGCCTACTAGGGATTTTTTTCATTGGGAATGGTAGGCAAGGCTATGCACATTTAGGTGATTTTGTTTGGTTTGAACTCTATTTGGTTCCTTACAAAAGCAATATTCCGAATTTTGTTAACATTAGGTAGGATTTGAAAATGAGACAGTCAACTGTGCCAATGGCAAGAATATGTAAGACAAAGTCTGTAGATTTCTATAAGTTCTGGTTAATGTCTGTGTAGTTTACTATCATACTAAGAAAGACATAATGTTAAAAAATACCATACCGTGATTGGTAAGATACTGTTGATCTTGCTGGCAATTTTCAGACTGCTTCCAGTGGAACTGAAGATGTAGATAACATCTTGAGAATGAGAGCCACATAGCCTGCACAACTGCCAACAGCTGAAATCACTGGCAGCATCCTCACATTCTTCATCTGTTTCAGAAACCTCGTATTCCACTAAAACACCAGTGAAGAAAACACACAATACTTTAAGTATAACAGAAACAAACCTACTAAATTTACAAATACTATTTTACTAGGCCAACCCTAATATGTCCAAGACTGTGTGGTGAGAAAAAAAATGAAGAAAAAAATTTTGGGTAAATAAACCATTAAGTTTTGCCCTCTCTGCTGTTGTTGAAACCATCTCTCAATGGAAATAGCAAATCAACTTTAAACATTATTATTTCCAATATAAATGTAAATGCCTTTTTAGTGTAGTCTACAATCAGAGATGTGGACAAGAGGGGTTTCCAGGTTAACCCCCTCCGCCCCTTCAGCACCATAGCCCCACAAAAATGTAAAGGAGAAAATATATGTTCATCATTAAAAAATCTTAATATGTATTACTCCTACTGCTGGTATATTTTGTGTTTTAGATAGTAAAACACCTTAAATAGCATCAATTTGCACACTGAAATCCCAAATTTCTCTGGGGAGGACCCCCAGACTCCCCCATTTAAATGACAGGGATTGGTGTGCCTTTATAAAAAATTCCCAATAAGAAACCTCCCTAAACAAAATCCTGACTACGCCACTGAAAATGCTTTCAATTTATTTAACTTCTTATTTAACTTTTATTAAGGTCACATTTGGAGTGGTTGTTAAGGGTATCATGAGGTTCAGGGTTTGAATTAAGGACGCATGTTCTTGGATGCAAAGTTAGAATAGTTTATTAACTAAGCAGCCTTTGATTAGCTTACTAAAATTAATGTGGGGGAATTTAGAAGATAGAATCATAAAGCAATGAAAACATGCTTAGGATGATCCAAATGTTTATTTAAAAGAGTAAAAATGTTAAACAAAATGTAGATAAATATCCATGTAACACACTGAACATGTACTGTACGTGACTTCGACAATATACCAGCCGTACGGCAACTTGATACTTTCTGGAAGCCCTGCTTCTAGCTCGAATCTGTTTTTACTTGTACGTTTCGACACACAATATCTACAAAAGGTGAAGAGATATTTATAAAAATTTTTACAATCCGGTCTAGACACTATCTTCTAAATTAACATAATACACTTACCTTTAGCGGACAAGGGGTGTGTCTTTGGGGCACTTACCGGTATATATTATTCTCATTGTCCACATGTGAGTACATATTAAATGTAAGGTGGCTATTTATCACTCAGAATTTATAACAAGTAATTTTTAGAATTCAGAGCTACCAAATATGCAAAAAAGTATTTTTTTAATGTCCCAAAGTAACCCGACGTGTCCAAAATAACCCCCCTCCTTTTCTGCATAGTTAAAAGACTGTTAAAATGTTTAATTTATTCATTACAGAAATTTAAAAAATACATTAACACTGCAAAAAAGAATACAGTCATATAAGGTGTAAAATGAAAATGAAAACACTTTTTTTTCAATTCCACATATAGGTCTACTGAAGAAACGAAAATTCTAAATTTGGGCCAAAAAAAGTTGGAGTTAAGATTCTAAAGGAGCAAATAATGTGCTGGAAAAAAATGAGTAAGCAACACACATTCAATTATAACAACAGGTTATATAAAGTGAACCCAAAACCCTAATGCCATAAACACTTTACAGTTTAAAACAACTGTACAAATAAGTAGGATAGATAGTAATAAATAAACAAACTCAAAATAGGTACTTATGAACATAATATTGTGCTTCTGCTTACATACCAATAAAGTAGGACTACACAATTCAGAAACCTGTATGTAGTTAAGGTTATAAACACCTATACCCACTTTCTTATGTAATAAACATGCTAGTACACTTGTAAAGTTAGTAATACCTATAAGAACAATAGAAACCATTTCATAATGCAATACGAAACCTCTTACAGGCCTAACCTACACATCGGAATAACGCAGCATAAAAAAGAGAGATGTCTTCAAATTTTGGACTGGTATAACAAAGTACTTAACTTTCTGACAAACATCTGTAAAACAATTCAACAAAATATTACACAGTTCTTGTCTGATATAGTTTCTACAACATACAAGAAATAAAAGACTACATCGGAACCTGGGAGTTAGTTGTGTTAGGCATTTAACAAATAAATAATATTCATATATCCTCTTGAACTGTAACTAGTATATAATACTACAATTAAATAAAACATGTGTGCATGTTATTGTGTTTGAAGTACATTTTATTTATCACACAACACTGTATAAAATAATCTTAATAACCTCTATTCATGTAACACACTGATGATGACAAACGCACAAACAAATAAATAAAATTAAGTAAGCCTTAAAACATAATTGCATATGTGAACACGTGGAGGTTTTGATTATAGGGGTTTGTAATTTATTTATTCCTATTTTAAAGGCCTACTACATAGAGATGGAAAATTGTCTGTCAGTGCTCAGTCATTGCCATTCTACCATCTGATTGGAGAATGTGACCATGACGTCAAAGTCGTAGTCGTGTAGTCGGGGACGGTGGAGATTGCCAACTTTCATCTTTCACTGACAACTCACCGACAAGTCACCGACTCGCTTTCATCATATGGCCACCAGAGTGTTTTGATTAGGCATATACACGAGTCATGAAAATTACAAGCCACTTTAAAATAAAAAGTGTTTCTTCATGTGCACTATGATTCGTATAAAACTTATTTTAAAATATTTAAGCATAATTTGCAATGAAACTTTGCAATTAGAAAAAGAAAAAGATGAACGGCAATTGAGCTGTCATCTGTTATGTATTGCCGGAACTACACTATCACAGCAAAACAACGAATCTCATTGTAGCACGCAGCAAGGAGAAGAATGACACCGACCCAACAAAAACAATCTCACCATCTTAATGTAGCAGGGCCTTTAGTGATGCTCTCGGGATGAACACGAAAGTAAACAAAGCCAAGTAATTTGATTCACTGCTTTATAAATCTCTCGGTTTAACGACTCTCAAGGGACTGAAAAAAATTGTCCTTAAATTTAAGGAGTTTTTAAACTGAATGATAAAGTATGTTGAGACTTTAGATGGGACCAAAAAGTACAGTTGTTAAAGTGAAAGAATCATTAAACTGGAAGATCTTAAACTGAGAGATCACTGTATAACTATTTGTATTGCAAGAGACACTGTAATAAACTTACATATTAATTTAATTCATAAATACATTAAATGTGCCTTTACATACGCGTCGTCAGTATTCTCACAATTTCTGAAACTAAGGGAACTAAACTTCAGTATAACCAAACAGCCACATGAAGTAAAAAGCTCCGGAAACATGATAACCCAAAGAGAAAACTAGTTCACTAAAAACTACGCCACGTCGCTTCTATTACACTGATTTATTCAGTGGGATATTGTGCTGATAGAAAGTCTAGAAAAAAATTGTAAATAAGTTCACAATTCCACAATCTACATTTAATTATTTTTACGTTGCGTTTAGAAAAGCAAATAAAAACAATACGGCACGCTAAGAAAAACGCAATGGCTGAGTCAGTCTTACAACACACATAAGAGAAAGGAGTTACGTACTCCTTGGCCAGGCCAACGTACATTGTTCATCTGTTGCCACCAACTGCGTCGCCTTTAAAATACTCCAATATAATATGGTAAAAGTAAAAATAAATTGTATTTCATTCCCTGGAAATAAACATTTTATATAAATATGCCATTAAATTATTTTCAATATTTTAGCCAACCCAATCTTCCTCCAACCATCATATCACAGACATGTTTAAATCACTTTTAAAATAAATATCAAAAACTATTTTTATATGTACTTATAGAAGAGTAATAATAAAAAACAAATTTATTTATTTATTGTTTTCAATACATTGCTTTTTCATTTGCTTAAATTGCTTTACGGTAATAGCAGAAGTATTCCTACTAATTTTCTTTAACAGTTCGTTTCTAAAAGTATCAACTTACAGTGCTGCGACTATACTGAAAGAGCCAAATTAAGCGCGTTTACAAAATATTAAATATGTATTTTATCCCAACATTAACGTAGGCGCTCACATAGCTTGCACAGCAATTGTTTCACTTGTACTTACTATTTTGATCACTCCCTTCTTCCTCCTCCAAATCACTGTAATATACTGTGTCAAAAATAGTTGGTACAGCAAGATCCCTCAGCATTGTCTTTGCTGAATCTTTGAAATGATCATTTACAAAGTGGTTGGAGCAGATGACGTAAGTATTTAAGGCTGATGTCGCTTTACCTATCAACTCTTCTCGTTTACAAATCTTCAGCCACTGCTGACACCTGAATAAAGACAAAAAACAGTTGTATCAAGAAATACTAACATTTCTATTGCTTAACATCGTGGTCTAGTTCTTTTGCACATTTGAGACACAACAAGGACAACAGCATGCGCATCACACCTCACCCTGGCCTCTAGGCATAAGTTACTGATCTGGCGTGCAGTCTTCTTGCAGACAAATCGCCTCTGTGAGATATTAAGTGGTGACATTATCATTTTGTAATATTACTAGCAATGCGCCCGCGGCTTTGCTCGTGTGTGTTACAGTGTTACAGATAATATTTGCTTTAATTGAAAAACATCTTTGTACACCATATAGGCAGTTCAGTCATCAAGTGTTAGAATGACAAAGCTGCTAGTCGAGTTAACTCTACAGCAGGATAAGTAGCTATAGCTGTCCATGTGAAAAACAGTCTTAATTAAATTTGTCCCTGCCACTAAGAGTGACCACAACTGGGCCTAATTTATAGTTACAGCAAAGTTAACATTCTAGGGTAATTACAG
The DNA here is from genome assembly GCA_003012365.1 of Medauroidea extradentata. Lineage (NCBI taxonomy): Eukaryota > Metazoa > Arthropoda > Insecta > Phasmatodea > Phasmatidae > Medauroidea > Medauroidea extradentata. The sequence continues at coordinate 9,866 of PNEQ01112739.1, forward strand.
ACTTCTAAATGTAATCGAATGAAATACGCAGTTTACGTGGTATGAAGACTGATTTCCCACGAGCACAACCAATGGTGATTGTGTCCTGAATAACAAACTTGTTTTTCAAAACCTTCACTTGAAGTTAAGTGCCATTAGGCAGTTTTGGCAGGATAACGTTTTGCAGAATTATAAACTTATTTGGTGCCCCAACCTTCAGGTTAGTGAGATGATATAGGTTATGGGATGACGCAGTCGAGGAACTTCAGTGGATAGTGGACTGCATAATACATTTTTACCACTTTCGAAGGACTTCATATAATTCCACTGATTTAATCTGTCTTGCATATTTGTGTCAGAATTGTACATCTGCAAAGTTTTAATGGAATTTGTGCTAAGAACCTTTGGAACAATAGACCGGAGCTACAAAAAAATCTTAAATTCACATTCTAAATATTTGTTCAAGTATTCAAGAAGTGATAATCTCGATGATAGCTCGTTCAGTCAAAGCAAAATCGACTATTCACTAAAAATCACATATAACCCCTGTACAGTACTAGGAGTTCGAATTTTGAAAAATCTTAAAACTATTTTGCAGCCACTTACTTAATCATCATCCTGAAGAAAAATAAACTGATTATCTCAAAAGGTTCGATTTATATCTAAGATTTATCTAAAACATATTCCGTGTCTTTTTACCACCTAAGAGACTGAATTTCGAAAAACCCTTGAATAAAATTTTAGACTACTTTACTGGTGTGTCTTGAACATGAAAAACACGACAATAACCCACTGGGTTCAAGATATATAGACAATTAATTGAAAACACATTTCACCATTTTTCACTCCTTTTCACCTCCATAGGTGGCGAATTTTGAAAAATCGTGACGTTTCTTTTCAGGTATTTGAGTAAGCATCAATCTTAAATAAAAATCACGTCGCTATATAAAAATCAATAGGATCAATATATATTAACTGTGAATCGAAAACACGTTTGAACCTTTTTTAACCTCTTTACAGCTGAATTCGGAACACAAATTTTAATGGTACTTGGGGTATTTAGGAAAGCATCAATCTAAAGCACATAGCACTTCAATATCTCAATTGGTTCAATACATATGGAGAAATAATCGAAAACACATTTTACGTAATTTCACCCCTTTAATTAAAGAATTTTGAAACATCTTGGAGTCCTGTCATAGACATTTGTATACATAACAAATTAAAGTAAAAATCACGACGATAGTCAATTGATTTCAGTGATATAGACAATTCATAAAAACACATTTTGCCCCTTTTTACTGCTTGGGGGACGAATTTCAAAAAATCCTAACTGCTCTTTGGGTATTTACGTAAGCAACATTTTGAACTGAATACCAACTTTTCATCCCGAGGGATTCGATAGATATAGATAGTTAATCAAAAACACATTTAAGGACTTTTCATCCCCTTAAATGTTGAATTAAGAACAATTCTTAAATTGGCTAATATGCATTTTTATGTGTCTATTATTAAAGTAAAAATCATGATGATATATATAATAAATTACTTCCAAGGTATAATCAATGTTTGCTTTTCAACCCTCATCATGTTTCACCCTGTAATTACAGTACTTTAAAATGCATAGACTGCCAACCAAGCACATACAATTAAAGACATTTCCACAAAAATGGTCAAACAATTCTGTTACAGTATAACAAAATTAAACCTAAATGAGCGAAACTTTATCAAAAATTAAATTAAAGAAAAAAAAATCAATAGTCATCATAATATATTAATAGCCATTATTTACATATTAGATGCATTTCAAATTATCGGTATCAATCTTACAAAACCAAAAATAATAATTTCACTGCTTTCACTGTAAATTGTCTGACATTCTTTACTCGAACATGCCATCACAATTAGCAAATGCTTTCCACAGGACTGATGTGTCTGCTTTATTTTAAATGCTCACTGACTATATACTGTGGATATCGATGACAGTGTAGCTTCACTGAGATTGGTTCGCTTGGCTTTCCTTAACTACAGTCTACCTCTTTGAGCAAGGTCAAGAACTGCAACTGCATTCTTTTGAGACGTTTTCTTGACTTGATCGAGTAATAATGTTAATATTAATTTCATTTCCATCAAAGAGAGGTGTAAACTATCATCACACACGCAACAAAGATTAACCTTTTATATTTTGGACACTGAATTCATCTTAACTAACCAAATGTAAATTTTTTTAGACACAACTAATTGTAGGTTAATATAAGTATAATATGAAAAGAATGGTGCTATCTATTATAACATGTATGATATAAAGTCTTACACAAGTGAATTTTGTGTTAAAATGTCACACACGGAACCATGGAAGGACCTAGAACAGCTGAGAAATAAAACTTAAGTACTGTACCATAATAATGCAGTAAAATAAAAATGCAATAAAATTTTCTTTGATCACTCTAAACATCTTGATTGAGGTAATTGTGTTTCACTACTATATTTCACATTTGTAGACTTTGCAATTACAAGGGAGAGTTACAATAGGCCAATGATAACTGCCAATATCAAGCTGATGAAAACTGCAGTGCTGACAGTCTACCTACAGTGTGTTTCAAATAATACTATGGCCTTGGTATATGAGTCTTGTTCCATACATACTATACAGATGGCCAAGATATAATTTTATTTAGGTACAGCATGCAGGGTTGCTATTGAAATATCTGGATAAATTTCCCTGACTTTTCCACGTTTTCCAGAAACAAGTCACAAATTTCCAGCCCTCATCAAGTAACTTAATTACCAAAAAGTACAATATTTTAACTTAAAGAATAAGGCTGAATTATTTTTAAAACTAAATCTGTACCTAGCTAGTTTTCTAGCATAGGCGAAGCTAGAGATTAGGTAATGGGTGGTCCTAGCCTACACTGATCTCCCCAATATTGCTGGGAGCCTGGGGGTCCTCCCATGGGAAAATTTTGAATTTCAAGGTGAAAATGGCGCTATCAAGTAGTTTTTGGTATCTGGACATTGAATAGAACACTGGTAGAAATATTAATATTTTTTTAAGATTATTTTTTGAGTGATGCATTTAATTAATACAAAACCTAAAAACTATAACACATATAAGTAGCCAATAAAAATCTAGTTTTAGCTACAAAAATTTTCATTTATAATGTTTGATGAAAAATTCTTACATTTTAATTTAAGAAATAATTTAGTATTAATTTTATTGAAGCAATGGGAAGGGTGGAAGATAATTTAGACAACAAATTAAAAATCATTAACATATAACGGTTAAAAAAATGTTTTACTAAAGTACGGTTACTTACATTCTTTGATATTTTATGCGAATTAGTTTTATAGGTATATCGTACATTCCTCGATTACTTCAATTCTGCTACAACCATTGTAAGATAAAACTAGCACTAGGGACAAAAACAAATGTATTAAATATCCTTAGGTTATGTCCAGCAAAACAATAACATGCACAATAAATATGACAACAAACTACACACTCAAACCTGCTTAAGAGTGCGTGGTAGATAAATAAACTCTGAAAACATCAATTGAATTCTAAGCTTTGTTTGAAGCCGATATGGACAAAATACTCAATGACAATCCTAGATAATTGTATTTGCCAACTTTATGACTAAATATTTATCCAGAATTACTAATTTGTTACACGTGATCTCTTGCGTCGCAGTTAAACGCACGAGGTTCCGGCGTCAGATATTGTGCCTCAGAAGTTCGTAAAACTTAAAACAATTTTGTTTAAAACGTTGGCCAAAACTATTGTCTAGGATTGCTATTGTTTAATTTTCGCAAATTGGCTTCAAGAAACCTACAGTTATAGATTAATGCTATTAGCGATGAATTATGTACCATGCCCTCTTAAGTACACAACATAATAACACGTAACAAAAGTTTTTTTTTAAACCAATAAAAAATTTTGGGAAGTTAATAAAGGCCTGAGTATATTTTGATATTAGATTAGGTCTCGAATGATTTTCAAAGAGTTCACAAGTTCATTCGCCTATTAAGGGCGCCGGGCGGAACCGTGGGAATTCATGCCCAGCGTCAACGGACGTATTTCGTTTTGATTGGGCTGGTGGCAGTGTTCCTAACTACGGGTGTGAATTCCTTCCCCTCTGTTTCTCCCCACATACAGATGAGCTGACAAAAGAAGTGGGAGGAGTAGAGAGGAAGATAGCTAGTGAAGGTCACGTCGCTCCTTACGTTTCAAACTCCATCTTCCCAAATAGATAACACCCATCGTTACAGATTATCAAGCTACCAGCTTTACTCTACAAACTTGGCGTTGTGAGTGCAGTAAAAATGTTCAACTTTTCGATGCCATGCAAACAAAACATTTGTAAGGTCTACTTAACAATTAACTAATTACATGTTAAATAAAAACAGTTACATATTTATTCTAATAATATTAAAGTGTTTTTCAGTATCTACAGCTGAAACAGTAAATTTTCTTAAGGTTCTTATCCAGGTTCGCTGTGTTTAAAAAATGACTAATCGCAACACGCTGCAATGTGGTTTGAGCGCAGGTAGATAAGAACTTCGACAGTATAAGGTAATGGTTTTGGTCTACAAAGTTTAACATAACATATGAGCGCAAATTAAAAAGTAATAATTTTAGATCTATTGGCGATAATACAGCATGATGTCTAAATTCTATACATATTGCTCGATGTAGCAATAATCCAAATGAATATATATTTATGATATATTTATATATAATTTTTAAAAAAACATTTACATTAGCACAGTATAATATACTTTAAATAACAGTTCAATCTCAAACAGACAATATACAAATAAAAATGAAAAACTTAAAGATCATAAAAACATAACAAATTAATTGTGCATATTGTTGGATTCATTGAAGCACTTTCAGTTTGCAATATGGAGTTCAACGCTAATAACACATTATCTACACTATTATTTTCAAAGTATCCGAACATAGCAAAAAAATCTAAATTCAAAACATAGTTAATACCTTGAAAAACCAGCGTACAAATATAATTTTATGTTCAACACGTTTACACTATTAAGTGCCGGTTTCACAAACGATTGAACCGAATGCTTCGAAATCACCGATTTTCGGTGACTCAAAATGTTAATCTTGGTTCGTATATTGTTGTTGAGGTTATGCACTGCGTAAGGGGAACACGATTCATAAAAAAATTATGTATGGGATTGCTTACTGCCAAAAATACTTAAAACGTAGAATTTTTTAAATTAAATTTAAATGCCTTTAAATCACTATATTTTTTATTTAGATAATAAACATTTTTGTTTAAGATAGTCACATTGTACTGCACATCGTATTAGGCCAATTGCAGTTATCATAGACGTTTATGAATCATGAAAGATTGTTTTGGTTGTCAAAACAGACAATGGATGGCGAAAAATGGAATTTACCAAACATTAATACACTATTCTACAATTAAATTATATTCGTTAGCTTTTGGCTTATGTACATAATTAAAATATTTCTTTAAATAAACTGTAAAACATGAAAGTAAATGACAATACATCATTTATTATGCGTTACAATTTTTTCCAATAACACACATTTAAAAGTTGGCTACATAATGAATTCCTACATAGTAATATAATATTTATATAGTGGGTTGAGGTGAAATTGTTAATTTAACATTTAAAAAATTATTGCTACATTAAATCGCGCTTGCTAAGATAAAATAACTATTTACACTTTCTGCTATCGTAAATAATTTCCTTTGACGAATACTGTCTCAGCATTTCAGTGGCATAGCTAGGATTTGCGAAACGAAAAAAAAAAAGGGGGGGGGGGAAAGTTGTCTTAGGAATTTTATGAAGGGACCACCAACCATTCCATTACAGGGGGTGGGTCCAGGCGCCGTCCCCCGGTAATTTTTTGGATTTCAAGGTGTAACATGGTGTATTTTTAGAAGTTTTCTTAATTAAATGTTGTACTGAATGTTGAATATTCTACAGGTAAAATGTTATTATTCTTTAATGTGAAATTTTTCCAATTTTTTGTGGCTAAAGGAGATGAATTTAATAAGGAATACAAAGCATAACTTTAAAGTGGGAGGGTGGTCCGGGAGTTCCTCCCCCGGGCAAATTTTAAATTTTAAGCTTCAAAAGACTGCTATTTTAGCCGTTTTCGTAAGTAAACATTAAATATTCTAAACACCAAAATGTTATATTTCCTTATGTACATTTTCCTAATATATTGTGGCTAAGATGGATTTTATAAAATAAAACAGATCACTCCTTTTGAGCGGGGCGGGGGTGCGTTGGTTCTCTGCTGGGAAAATTTTGAATTTTTAGGTGCATAGTAGTGCTATTTTGGCACTTTTCGCAATGACAAACTACTTTGGCTAGAAAAAAAAGTGGTGATCATTATAAAGAAACACTGACAATGTACTTTTCGGAGGGGGGTGGGGTCCTCCACCAAAAATTTTGAATTTTAAGTTGCAAGGTAGTTCTATTTTTGCAGTTTTCGTAACTAAACATAGCATTTTCTACCAGGAATAATATAACTAATTTTTAATGTGAAATTTAAAAAAAATGTTTAAAAATGGGGGGTTGCAACCCTAAAAACTCCCATATTCCTATGCGTTGAAACTCACTTCAAGTAAACCCAGAATGCTTGAACCCAATCGCGGTTCATTCTATACAATGATCTCGGGATCACATTTAATCCTAGATCACAAGATCTCAGATTAAGGGGCAGTTTCGAGGTATTACAATTCTGCATTTCAAATAATACAGAACTTCAATATATACTCGCTGTCAGGACCTGACATCTGTAACTTCCTGCGTTTCAATTTTTGTGGGTTGTCTATTCTCCTGCACTTTCTTTTCTTGGCTGAACGTTCCCTACACTGTATGTGAGCTTTAGTAATATTTCCAGGACTGTGATTTGTTAACCCTTTATGAATAAATTACTGCGTTTGACGGCCCGAGTTGTAAGCAATTACAGACAAGTCACTTCTGGTTTGATAACCTCCTCTCAAAGACAAATTTACTCGCTTACTAGAAATGTACTTGCAGACAACATTATTGAAAGACTCTGCTGCATTGGTATTGACGTTGTGTAAAAGACTTACAGCATGATGTGCAACAATATTTCAAGCTGCTATTATTTCTTGCCACATCCCTGCTTTCTTTAGAGATGGTACGAGGTTTTCTTCTTCTTAGAACCACTGCAGAAGTAACCTCTTGACTCGCATCCTGTATGCTCACCAAATACGTGGCATGGTCCATTATAAATATCACGTTTCAGTTCTTCAATTTTTTTGTCGGTAGGTAAATCATTTTGAGCATGCCTGTGATGAATAGCGCCAGTCACTGCCGATCGAAGAATAAGTTGTCTGTCAGATACTGCCTTTCGCAGAACAGGAGAAACTGGACCATTTTCATTTTTTTTTTTTTGTGTTTTGTGCGATACCGCGAATCCTTCCAAGATAATTTCGCAGTATGTGATTACTACATTCAATTTTAGTGATAGTAACGCTTGGACCATATGGCTGAGCTTTCAACAACTTATTCATTATACTGCTGTCCCCATCTCCTGAAATACGATATATTGTATATAAAAAATTATAACTTTCAAAACACACAAAAAAAGGTAAATTTTTGTTTCAATCTGAATTTATTAAAAAAGTTCATATAACAATGACTACTAAAGAAATGTGTTTGCACAGCACAATGAAAACTATCACATGTTGAGATAAACTATTATTACAGAATAAAAATTGCAACTTTTATTTTAAGATTTGGTTCCTCTAGTTATATTGAAAAACTAATAAATCCTATAAAATTTTATCAATATAAGTTCCCTACTAATTTAAATTAAGGTCGTTCAAGTATGAGAAAACAATAATTTTATATTTTCACGAAACAAAATTTGTTTT